>JAOWBF010235649.1:0-13393 GCA_028566175.1 Vinca major
TACCTACTGTACCTTGATAGGATGGCAGTCAGTACGGCACATCAAGGCTGGCTGGCGAGAAGGGTTTGTTGTGTGTTTAGTCGTAAGGGGGAGAGCGTGGGACACGCGCACGTGACGGAGATCCCCCGCTCCGCCCCACCCCCACACGTGGGCCGGCCCGCTCCTAGCGTCCGCCCCGCTCCGCCCCGCCCCGCCGCTTCACGCTTTGTCTGACCTGATTGACGACTCTTACATCTCTTTCCGCTGAGTAGAGTCTGTATAGCACGGTGTGGCAGGAACGGAGAGAAAGGGACTGTAATTGCGGATAGACCCCTGCAGGACTGCGTTTCTCTATGAGAATAAGCGAAGGATGGAGGTTAGGGATGGATACTAACTACCGGCCGCGATCTGTTGCTGGACACTACTCACTGCGTTTCTTGATGTACCTCCTCAAGCCCGCTGGCTTTGTGGGTTGTCGATTGCACGCCCTTTGGTGGAGCCGTGGGTCCGCTGAACGGAAGAGTGGAGAATGCTGGGGAGTGGGGGATCCGCGCTGGGATGGCCCTGCGCTTCAACTAGCAGCCTTTGATGTTTTTGGTCCCTGAAGTAATGTTGATCGTTAGAATTGTTCGTTCAACTGAGCGTGCTTGATGGCTGACTGCTCGACCTCCCTGGAGTCGTATCTCTCCTCCTCTTCCTCTTCTCGTGAGACCAGCAGACTCGACCCCCGTGCTGTGCACTTTGGATACGTCCTGCTTGTCACAGGGCGCGCAGTCGACGCCCTCGTCGCCGTCTCCACCACTCCATCCAATGGCCTCTTCAAACGGACGCGTGCTTAGAAATCGGCCTCTGCCGCCGTCGTGAATGCCGAGAGGAGTCGCCATAACAGGAGCGCTCGCGGCCTCGCGGCCTCGCTGCCGTCACGACAGAAAACCCCGTCCGTCCGTCGCCCCTCCGAGACTCAACACCACACCCACAACCACCACCACCATGCCCCTCAAACTCCGCCCCATGACGTCCGCCGACGTCCCCGCCTTCGCCCGCGTCGCCCATGAAGCCCTCAGCCAGGCCGGCATGGGCCTCGCCTGCCACAGCCGCGTCGCGCACCCGGCGTACCTGGCGCACCGCGCGCGGCGCGTCGAGGCCGCGCTGGCCAACCCGCACGCGACGATGCTCAAGGTGGTCGACACGGACGACGGCGACCGCCTCGTCGCCGGCGCGCACTGGGAGGCGCTCGAGGCCGGCCGCGACGACGCCGCCCTCGCTGCGCTGCGCGAACCGTACACCGTCATCCCCGAGGAGGAGGCGCGGCATGGCGACGCGCAGCGCGACTTTTTTGGCTGGCTGTATGATGCGCGCGCGCGTATTGTCGGCAAGACGCCGCACTACAGCAAGTTTTGCCTGTCCCTCTCCGCGCGCCGTTGTTGATGCTAACGCACGCGACCCAGTCCTCCACCTCCTCGTCACGCACCCCTCGCACCAAGGCCGCGGCGCCGGCAGCCTCCTCCTGCGGTGGGGCTTCGCGCGCGCCGACGCGGCCGGGTTGCCCGTGTACATCGAGGCGACGCCGGCGGGGCTGCCCGTCTACGTCAAGGCGGGCTTCGAGCCGCTCGAGAGCCACACGTTTGACCTGGCCAAGTACGGCCTCGAGGGGACGGATACGCACACTTTTATGGTGAGGCGGGCCAGGACGGAGGAGTGAGGTTTTTGTGTACTGCATTGGAATGCGACAGTGTTGGATGCGCTCTGACATGATGACGGTTGTGTGATTGTTTGCTGGTTTTGATGTGTGGGGTTAGGTGGGGGTGGGATGGTGAGATCACCCCTGCTGCTGGGTTGGATATCTTTCCTTGTCGTCTTGTTTTTGTCTTCTCTCGCGCGTCCTTTCTCGCGTCCTCATCCTTTCTTGCGTTTTCTTTCTCCTCACCGTCTTACTCGTCTTTTGTTTGACCCGCCGTAGCTCTCTGCCCCTCTTTCTTCTCTCCACTTCTCCTTTCTCGTCGTCTTCCAAGCTCTTGTCAAAGCACTTCCGCAGACCCCTTTTCTCGGCTCTCTAGCCCGCGAGTCTTCTGTCTTCTCTTCGCCCTTCCTGCTTTCTATTTCTCTCTCTCTGGCACAGCGGCCTCCCTGACTAAACTGACCCCCTCGCAGTGCATGGCCAGTCCAGTCTCTTTCGGGAATGCCGCCGCGCAGCCTCTGCACTATCCATGCAGCTCCTGCCGGCGCGCCGTTGCACTCTGACCTCGGCTGCTGGCCGTTGTCGCTGCAACTTGTGGGGTGTGGGTCGTGGGTTCTCGCTGGCATTACGTCAAAATTCTGCCGCAATCAGTCTCTTGAGGGTACACACTGTTCGCTTGCCGCAGCGCACCGTGTTTTGCGTGCTTTGGCGCGCAGGCACGTCGCTGTCGGTCTTGCTTTGCCACTGTCGCGGGGTTGCTGCTGGCGGCTGTTGCGCTTTGGTGGTGGGGAGAGGGGAGGAGGGGAGAGGGGGAAGTTCAGTCTCTTGAGGGTTGACTGCCGGCCGTCTGTCGTGAGCGCTGCTCCGGCGGCGGTCGATGGTCGTTGGTCGTGCTCTGTCCGTGCGGTGACTGGCTGATGGCCGTCGTTGCGCTGGACTGTGGGCCGGCTGCTGTGGGGAATCCGGGGGCTCTTTGGTGTTGTTTGGATGTTGTCGATCGCTTGCTTTTTCTGCCGTGAGTCCTGTCCTGTCTTTTCTCTCTTTCTCGTCTCTGCGCGTCGGATCGCATCGCGTCGTATTGTCCTTTTTGATCCTCTGATTTTGCGCGTCTGTCTTTGTTGGGCGGGACGGTGGCTTCCATCAACTTTCCTTTTTCTTTTGTCGTGTCCCTTTTTCGTCTCGGTCTGCGCGTCGTCCGTACGGGCAGAACTTCCTATCTCCTTGCTCTCGAGTCACTTCGCTTTGCGGTTCTGTTGCGTCGTTCTTGTCTCGCTCTGGTCCTTTTACTCCGATTTTCCTCATCGAGTGTTGCTCTCTCCTCAATCGCGTTCTTTCGTTTCGTCGTTTTCTGCTCCGCATTTTCATTCAAGTCAGCTTTGGTTTGTCGTTGTGGCTTGAGGGAGAAATGTTGCTTTTTTCTTTGCTTCATCCGCTACATGTAGTCCGTCCCCTCCGTTTTGTGCTGTTCTGCTTTTCTGCGCCTTTGCTTTGTCCAGAGCGGAATCGCAGTCTACACCTTGTTTTCTCGTCGTTTTTGACGCGTTCGCCAGCATTTTCCGTCCTTTTCATCCCTACGTCGTCATCTTTCTGGCTCCGTCCCAGGTTTGGCTAGATATACTTACCTGCCACAGTCTATCTTCGCGGCGAGATCACGTTTCGGATGGCTGGTAGCCTTGGGTAAAGTGTGCCATTATTCACTTGCTTGCTTGCTTACTTGCTAGATCTACCTGACGCCTAACCGACCGACTTCTTATCTACCCATTGCGTCCTCTGCCCCTCCGCGGCCCTTGCGTGTTGGCGTGGCGTCACGTTGCGATCAGTCGTCCCCTTCTTCTGCTTCGCCAAGCTCTTGCACCTTCTGCGCAAATCATGACGCGTGTTCTCAGCGGCAAGGTGAGGCGAGAACTGGATTCTGGGCGCGTTGAACACACGCAGCTTGAACGGGCTGGGCTCAGGCGGTTCTGCTCTTAGACGTCGCACATGACTAGTGAGTTGGATGGCTGATGGTGGCTGGTGTTGCGGCGGGGGCGCCGCAGATGAGCAACGCGTGAAGAACGAGCACTCACGGTCGCCGCCGGAGAACGAGCTGCGGTACTCTTCAATCGACGTCCTCCACGCCAACAGTGCTGCTCTCACCAGGCTGGCTATCTATCTCAGCCTTGGCGGCTTCCGCGTCATGCATCAGGGGTTGGATGGGCGGCGGGACGGCGGCACGAGCGTAGGTGAGGCCCGGAGACTGCGCATTTGCATTGGTCGTCAAAGAACAAGCGGCATCAGTGCTTTGTGACCTCGAGCTTCACCGTCAGGACCGGCGCCGTTCTGGAGATGAAAGACCTTCTGTGTGACGGCGTGTTCTCCGCAGCAAGTCCAGGATCCTTGGTGCGTTGAAACCGCGCCACTCGAATGGGCTCATCTTGTCTTGCTCTTAGACGTTGCGCAGGACGAGTGAGTTACTTGGCTGATGGTTGAGGTGCTGGCGGCACTGGGAGGCGCGGCAGAGGAGCGACGAGCAGTATCAGTGCTTCGTGACTTCGAGCTTCACTGTCAGGACCGGCGTCAGTCTGGAGATGAAAGACCTTGTGTGCGACGGCGTGTTCTCCGTAGGTGGCCTGTAGAATGAGCACCTGTACTGACCGGCGGAGAACGAGCGGCGGCAGCCTTGCTGCTGGTTGAAGTACGGGCTCTGCTGTTGCACCAGGAGCAGAAGCGAGTGGGCGTGGGTGTCGTTATCGGCCTCCTCTTTGACCACAACGAAGCGCCCGTTTTGGACGCTGAGGGATGGCATGACGGGAATGCAAGAGTTTGGACTGCCGCGGGTGGTGGTGATGGTGGCCTTGGCTCGCGGAGGCCGCACTTTCAATGCGCATGGGATGCTCGCTGACGCCGCCAAGGCCACCGTAGAGATCTGAGCCGGCGGTCAGGGGCTGCTGGGTCGACGAGGTCTCCGTCTCATGCTCCATCTCTGGCTCGGGGTCCTGGATGGGGCAGCAGTATGGCCGCGCACCGAGCTCGGCACGCCAGCTGAGATTGCGGGTGAAGTAGCCAGCGGCAGGGGGATCGCCATGGTCGGGAGCGTGGCGGCGGTGCTTGGCCGGGATGGCGGTCGTGGTGGTCATGGTGGAGGAGGACGTGTCGTTGTCGTTGCCGGGCTACTCGTAGCGCGCAAGGTGTCTGATTGCAACAATCTCCTTCGGCTGGGAGGGGACCGGACAATGTGTCTCGGGACGCGGGTCCTTGAAGACCGCCAAGGCCGTCTCCATGGCGCGGTGGCCGGCGTTGGGACCGCACTGGTATCCAGAGCGAAAGGTGAATGACGGACAAACAGACCACAGTCTTTGAGTACGCGACAGACAACCGCGCAGTCGTTCTCGAAAATTGCACCGGGGACTTCAGGGACACAAATGAAGGCGCGCATCTGGTTGCGATCGAGGTGCCCATCGAGGAATTCAAGAGCCGCGTAGTATGACATGGCGACGCTTCTCCTTGAAGTCGAGAGCGTCGCCGTCGCGGCCATTTTGGCCAGGCTGATGCGCCTGTAACGCGTGCCAATCGTTTTGGCGCTGTAGCCACCGCCCCTCGACCCAGGGCGTGTGGTCATTTGTCGTCCGCTGCTCCCTCGGGAATGAAGGCGTATATGTATGGGACCACTTCGAGAAGAAGGCTTAGGGTGGAGTCAGGCTCTCGCTCACGGCATGCCTCTTTGAACCAGTGGGTTCCGCGGCGAATGAGAGAAGCAGTGTTGTAGAGGTCTCTAATGACATAGACATCCAGGTGGAAGAAGCCGTCCCACGAATAGTGCTCAGGGTAGGACAGCTCGGCGACGCCTCCCCTTGAGAGTGTGAGGAGGGAACGTAACCCTGGGCCTTGCCTTAACAATGGCCTTGAGCATCGTCTGGACACAGGGCGCCCCTCAGACCGAGGATGTGTGGTCATTTGTCGTTTGCTGCTTCTGGCACAAGACGGAGAACCCCAAGTGCCGCCCAGGGAACCACTTCGAGGAGAAGGCTGAGAGTGGAAGACTGTCGCTGACAGCGTGGCATGCCTCCTTGAACCAGTGCGTTCCGCGGCGAATGAGAGGGGAACGTCGAAATCTCCAGTGTAAACGAACTGAAGAAGTGCAGCAACGGCATCGGGTGGATCGTTGTGCAGTGGAATGATTCCAGTTACTCCTTCCTACAGAAATGTCAGGATCTCGGGGAAACGTGAGTGGGATCGGGTGTTGTACCTGGAAACCATCCTTGAGCATCGTCTGGACACAATTGGGTCGCTCGTCGATCGATTGGATGTGGAAGTCCTTGGTCAGCAGCGACACAATGTCTTCATTAGCAGCCATTTTGGCCAGTCGGCACGCGCGACCGCCAGTCTGATGCGACGATAGCGCGTGCGGATCGTCTTCGCGCTGTAGCCACTGCCCCCAGACCGAGGGCGTGTGGCCAATTGTCGTTTGCTGCTTCTGGCACAACGTGGAGGGGGTGTTGGCCAGTCTGAGCGTGGCTTGGTTGAAGTCGGGCGCCACGGATGTCGGGCTTGCTGTAGCTACCTTCTACTAAAGTCAGCATGAGTCTCCTGCAAGAGTGCGTACTGGAACGTACCCAACTACACCAACAACGGAACTCGTCCCCGGAAGTCTGCTTCTCCTCGTTGCAGCTGGCTGATTCATGCTCGGGTTTTGGGCTGGACCAGATCCCCAAACCTGTCGGACCTTGGACCTTGGGCGGCTGTCTGTATCTGCCGGCTCTCCGTGTGTGCTCCGTGGGAAGAGGTCCAAAAGCCAACAAGCCTTGTGCAGCATGGCGCGAAAATCGGTTTTGTTGTGGCTGCGTTGCATGTCAGCAGTCGTCGAATTGTGAAGTGGAAGCCGGCACATACCTGACTTCGCCTCTGCTGGAAGAAAGTTCTGCGCGGGTTCTTCTCGAAATGGCCGCGCCTGTGGGTCTATCTTCTTGCAGCTTTCAGCTGTGAGTATATCCCAATATCACGAGTGAAAACAGGGAAGGAACTCACTTGCGGCATCAGATATTGCGACTAGCCCACTTTTCAACAGCGTTCGCATGTGCAACACATAGAAAAGGGCCCAAATGCAAGACCTAGGACCGAGAGTCTTTGGGCACGTCAGCAAGTTAGATCTGGGCCACGGATAGGCTGCTTACCGTTGGGCGGCACCTCGTCGACGACGTGCCACGCTGCCATACCGCAAAGCAGGCCACGCACAGGTGGGGATGTGTCGCAGCGCGACAAGGGGAGATGGAAGCGCCGTTGACCCATCGTCAGATGAAGGGAAATGTGAGGGCTGGGTTGACCTTCAACGCGTCCCAGACAGGGCATACTGCAGCAAGTGAGAGGAGCACGAGAAGGCTTTGGGCTTGACTTACAGCAGCAGCTACCTTGTCGGCGAATACGCTCAGACGACGGCACGAGCGCTTGTCGCTGACGACGCCTCATGGGACCCGACCTCGGCCGCTGTGCTGTGGCTTGCCAATGTTGAAGCCAACGCGACATGGAGAACGGCTTGGTTCTGCGGCTTGTCAGCGAGTGGTCAAGGGAAGACGATTGAAACCCTTGATGGAACGTGAGGGCAGAGTCTCGAGGCGACGAACCTGAGATGCACAATGCCGCGGTTCATGTCGCCAGCAGCAGCGTCGTCCGATTGAACGAAAAGAGAGTTGAGGCGGCACGTGGTACGTTGGCATTGATGGAAGAGGCGTTGATGGAAGAATTGAAGATGAAGTTCGAGGTACGAGGGCCGATGGACGCGACGGGACGCATCAAAAACGCGCCAGGCGGTGGTGGTCCGAGCGCCTCCTTGCCGTGGAATGCTGTGGCAGTGGTCATCTTTTGGGATGGGTCTCAGCGCCACGCAAGGTGAGGGCTTGATATTACACCATGAACGTGCTACTCTGCTATGAAGACCACGCTCTGACTACTTCAAAGCTGCTGAGCAAAACCACAGGGCCCTGGGATGGTGGTGGGCATGGCATGTCATCACTTGGCTGCACAGCGCAGCTGGATCAGCTTCTGGCAGTAAAACCCCCATTTCCTGCGCCGGATGGATTGACCGAGTCAGGACAGAAATGTCACGCTTGCGCTCGTAGCGCGTTGCCTACGGCGGTTGCGATGCTGGGCTCGCGGGGATGGCTGGGGTAAACACTGAACAATGCGAGACTGCTGCAAATCCGATATCACTCGAGGTGCGCTTTACTGGTCACTGAGAAGCAGTCAAAGGGAACCAGGCACGGTTTTCAAACGCTCCATTCGGCTAAACCCTCGTCGCAGAGAAGTCCTTCATCAATCGCGACAGTCTGCGAGAATCCCCCGTCCCGCCATCCAGCTCCAAATCGTGTTTGGTTTCAAGCTCCATCCTCTCCTCTACGCCGGTAATAACCTGTCGAGTACCGCGGGCAGCGGGGGCACCTCATCCTGCAACTCCACCCATTCCTCCTCGTCGGCTGGGACCATGTTTGCCAGGGCAAAGTTTCGGAACAGGCGATACCCGCTCGCCATGAAGAACGCCCCGCCAAACAGGATGAGAATGATGATCGAGATGATGAGGATCGTGTCGCCGATGCCCTGGAAAGTCGGCATCTTGTTGGCTGGTCTCTGCTTGATGCTGGTCAGCGTGAGCTCCGCTTGACCAAAAGATGATTTTGTGGGACCGTTGCTTACCTCTGGAGTTACGAGGGTTGATGAGGAGTGAAGATTCTGCGGGCGGATCCGGTCGCCTCAGAGTCTTGATCTGGTTCCCTATTAGCGAGGTCGAAGGAGGCCATAGACCATGCGCAAAGGAATCTCACAAAAGAGGAGCGTCTTGGGATGAGAAGGCGAGGTGAAGACTTTCAGCTGTGGAGAAGCGAGGTTGGTGTAGAGTTTCGTGTTGCGTGGGTGTGATAATGTTGGATGGTGCATGGCGTTGGCTGGAGTGCGCGACGCACCAGCTCGGCGCCGCCGACAAAACACAATATTCTCACAACTGACTCTAGCAGCCCAGGACAAATGAAGATTTTCCAATTCTCCCCTTATACAAGCATTCGAAAGCCCAAGATTCCCGAAACCAACAAGAAGAGAGCCCGGTGCTATAGCATTTCCCACAACACTTCCCGAATTGAGCGCATGAGCGGAGCAGCGTCGCCCAATAATGGCATCGGAAATCATGGAGAAAGACAGACAGATGCATTTGCAGTCAGACTTGTGGCTCACGGGCAACGATTCCGCGAGAAAGGGAACACGGCGCGGCAAAGCCCAAAGTGTATTCCCAAATGGTTGCTGACGAGAATATTTACACCTTCTGCTAGGGGATTGGCTCGAGGTGCCTTAGGAGATATCTATACAAAAGGGACAACAGGGAAGCTCATGGCTGCCACGCAAGGATCGCAAGAAAAGAGAAAAGAGTCCCGATCCTGCCGTCCATGGCTTCTCTGGAGCAGACACTGGACCGCGGCGCTTCGCCTCTTTATACTGTTGCCTCCTGCGACCTTTCCAACTACAGGATAGACGATTTACAATGTCGTAATGGCAACCTGTTTGTAAAATGGCCGTTGGCAAGGCTCAGTCTGGTGTGGCACGTAGCAAACCTCCACCTGCTCAACGAAAGGGGTCTTGCCAGGGCCGTAGTCGGGGCAGTGTTGGCTACTCAGCGCTCTTGCGGCGCGGGACGAATGACGAGACTGACGAAAGAACACGTGAAAGCTGAATGCTCGCTGCGTTTCTTGCTCAACATCCCCCGTTTGCGACCGGCAGTCGATAGTCCAACCGTCAATTGCTGGTCTCCAGTTGCGCAAAACGCAATCATCATGACGTTTGGAATTGTTTGAGTTGGCCAGCCTGGAAATCTTGCCTTCCCCAAGGTATAAAAATGTGCATCAGGCCCTCTTCGTGCCAGACAGAGACGTTCAAAGTCAGTATATTTCAGGTCGTGTGTCAGGGGGAAAGATGCCGCTTCGTGACTTCGGGAGGGGTCTATGCTCGTACCTTGATCCCTTCTGGCTGTTGGGAATCCATTTTGGGCGTAGCGCTCTGTGAAAGCTTGGGTGGTTCCGCGCGCTCATTGTGAAATCAGGTCATGTTGTGCCTGAGGCAGCGGTGGTGCCGGCGGTACCAGACCTTTCATACGTCGCCCCACGCAACCAGAACACAGCACCAGCTTCCACCTTCTTCTCAACGCACTCCAAACATGGAATCCTTTACCATGGCTAACATCGCAAGCCGCAGCAAGCTTGGAGAGCTCCCAGATGAGCTCCTTCTCAAGATTACTGAGGAGGTTGGAAAGCTTGCGCCAATCTATCTTGACCCTGGCCAGGACAGCCTGGTCAGGTTCCATGTCACCAGCCAGCGACTGAGAGACATGAGCCACCGACTCCTCTATCGCGGATTTGTCGTCGACTGGGACGACTTTATCAACTCTTCAGGACATCACCGAGGCCTCTTTCCCAGCAACAACTCCCCCCAGACGTTCCAAGGTGTCCCAGAGAACGTCAAATGGACCAGGTACGTAATGCGCTCCGCTTGAAGTTTCTCCATTGCTAATAGCCTTAAAGGTCATTCGCCTTCAAGGCAGGCCGCGAGACCCGTGTTGGAGTCGTGCCAGTCACCAATCAATCGATTGAGAGAGCCGGACTCTTCCTTTCCAACATGCTTTCTGTTGCGACCGAGCTGAGCAAACTGACGGTCCTATTGCCCATCGCCGCGAAGGACTTCAACCTCCAAAACGCCATGGACGTTCACGGCATCCCAGCGCTCCCGTTCGTCAAGGAGCTGGTGATCGACCTCCACTCGGGCTTCCTTCTCGAGAGTTGCCCAAACATCACTTCCGTCACCATCATGGGCTGCTCGAGACATGGATCGTTTTACAACACCTCCAACGATTTGCTCGCGCAGATTGCCAACATGGCGAAGGTGGAAACCGTCGAGCACAACTCCACATTCGACGAGACCTTGCTCCCATTTCCCACCATGAGCAACGTACGCCATTACAAGGTAGTTGGCGCGCTGGTCAGCCACTACTGGATGCGGCATTATGCGGATGTAAGTAGATGCACTCAGCCCAAGATCAATCATGACGACCAGCTAACTGAAGTCAAGTTCGCGACTTGCTTGCCCAGTACGATGCCCAATCTTGTCTCCTTGACCATCGTCATCCACGCGCACGAGCATGCTCCGTCAAGGGCGTGGAAAAAACTGGGGAAAGAAAGAATCGCCAGGCACTTCACCGCTGGCTTTCTGCGCGAGCATCCCACGCTCCAGAAAGTGACCATGGCTCGTATTCTCTACAGGGACGAACACATGCACGATCCAGAGCTGGTGAGTTGCTGGGAGCGCCAGCGTGGACACGGAAAATTGGAAGACTCTCCTCTGTACGAACGGAACGAGCTTTCCTTTGGTGGTATCGGATACAAGGAGTGGACCCCGACATCCGAGGGTCTGCCTTAGCAGAACCATGGGTCAGATCTAAAGGGGACTTCACAGGGCTCTCAACGCGCGGTTTGATCATGCAAATTCTCTATTCAGGTTTCGACCGCTGGTGGTTCATTTTTGGTGCAGTGCTCAGTCAAAGTTTGGTTGGTGGTTCTGCGCGCAAGGGTTGAATTCAAGTTTCGACTGAGGGGTCTGATAGCACCCAGTCTTCAACCCTTGCCATCCATCACAGCCCTACTTATAGAAGTCGCTCAAACCCCCCATCTCCATTACGGTAGTCTTTCTTCTCGATACCTCACTTTCGCGACAAGCTTTCTCCCCCAATCAACTTGCCTCCTACGACCAGCCTCTTCCACAATAGCGAATTCGAGCAGTGCCAACATGGACAAGCTTCCGGTCGAACTCGTTGAAAACATTGCCCACTACGTTGGAGCGACCGCGCCAATCCATCGGGAGCTTCTTGAAGCCAGTCCTCTCGTCAATCTCGCTTCGACCTGCAAGGGTATGAAGAAGGTGTGCGAGCGCTTGCAGTTCCGTGGCATCATCGTCGACTGGAAAGACTTGCCAGACTTTTTGGGAAAGTTCCAAAGACTCTTCTCACGCGATGGTGACTCCGGCGAGGCTATTCAAGACGTTCCGGAGGGCCTAAAATGGACCAGGTAAGATCCTCGCTCTCACTCCTTGCACCGAAGAGACTCTCCAGTTGCTAAAACCCACCGCAGGTCTTTCGCATTCGTAGCGCGCAGCGACACACGCGCGGTGTCTTCCCCGGTGACCGAGGAAAGCATTCAGAGAGCGGCCCTCTTTCTTTCTCGCGTGCTCTCCAAGCCGACCGAACTTCGCAAGCTGTCAGTCACGCTGCCGGACGCAGCCACCAAGTTCAACTTCAAGGATGCCGTTGACGCTGCTGGAGGCCTCCCTGACTTCCCTCTCGTGACGGAGCTCGTGATTGACCAATCTTCGGATTTTCTGCTCGAGCATTGTCCAAACGTCACCTCAGTTACAATCTTGGGATCTCTCGCAACAGCCACCGCCACGGGCATTCTAGCGGAAATCCTCTCGCGCATCGCCAAAATGGAGAAGGTCGAGAAGTTGGAGGTGCACTACAAGTTTTGCACCCAGCAGCTCGAAATTCCGTACATGCCACAGATCAAGCATTTTCAGGTGGTTGGTACGATGCCAGGCAAAGACTGGCGCGGCCTTTATCGAGTAAGTGGCCAGATTCAATCCAATGGAAACAAAAGCTAATGTGCATAGGCTGCGGCTGCGATGTACGAGCGGATGCCTCAACTCCACTCGTTGGCTTTGGTGGTCTCGGGACTGGAGCATGCCCCATCGATGGCGCTGAGGAAATTCCAGACCGAGAGGGTGGCGGAAAATGTGACCCGGACCTTCCTGGAGGAGATTCCACATCTCCAGCAGTTCTCTCTTGCTTGCATCACCTATTCTGAGGAATACCTACACTACCCAAAGCTCCTGTCCTGTTGGGAGGGTCGCCGCGATAAAAACTCCAAGATTGGACACTATGCGGAGGGTTTTTGGCTTGACCGACGGGACGAGATTGATCTTGGTCTTGTGCGTTACAAGCTCTGGCGTCCATCGCACGAGGGCCCACCATGAAGGATTCAGGGGACAGCAGAAGGAGATTGATTGGGAGTAGCCAGTCTGGTTTGCGCATTTCTACTACCCATTGTCAATTCCAATTGATAGCTCAATACCAAAATTCTATTCACTCATCATTGCCTCTTTGAACCGTCAGAGCAGTCCTGGGAGAAGGATTTCAGCAGGGACAGTGTGACGTCTATCCTTGCTTCCGATATTTACCTCTTCAGTTAACACAAAAATGTCAATCATCTTTCTTTGCTCGTAACACTTCAGTATAGCAGTGTGTTAATTTCGGATGCCGGCGCAAATCATTAATGACATGCCACGTGCGCCGCTTCCGGTGCTAGCATGCCGACCGGAAGTCTTGATGCAGCGCAGTCCTAACATATCCCACCGTCTTCTCCCCATCCCACTTTACTGCCAACTCTCAAAGCTACCTTCGCCTCTACATATTGGACCCATCCGTATATCCAAAATGGCCGCTCCCACCTCCACTGCCCTGGACGCTCTCCCATTCGAAGCGCTCTTGGAGATCGCCAGTGCTGTTGGAGCGCTTTCGCCCGTCTGCCGTCAACCCGGACAGAACGACATCATCAATTTGTCGTCGACGAGCAGCATCATGAGGTCAGCATGCCAAAAACTGCTTTTCCGGGGCATCGTTGTCAACTTTGCGGACTTGGAGCCTTTGGTCGGAAGGCTTGATCCCTTGTTCTCGCGCCCTGC
>JAOWBF010235746.1:0-13379 GCA_028566175.1 Vinca major
ATGTCACAGTCAACTCGGCGTTGCACAGCTCGCGGAAGTCCTCATCCCAGTCTTTCCATGGGTCATGCCTTGAGCCCAGGGGAACAGGAATACGCGACTGCTGATTGACCGGTAGCAGTCGGCGAGAGAAGAAACAGTGAGACTTGCGGTCGTAGAACATCGTGAAAAGCGAAAGAAGGAGGAGATTGAAGTTCTTCCGAAGGGGGGCGCTCGGCGGAGACAGCGTGATGTACCAAGCTGAGCAAAGAGTACAGTTGTGCTTAGCGGTGGGAAGTTGAAGGGTCTACCAATATGGTCGATTGTTGTTGGGAAGGTGGGAGTCTCGAAAAGTAAACAGTCGCGCTTGCAGAGCGTGGGTCGGAGGTTTGAAAGTTGACGTGGGAAGTTCTGGCGCGGTACTTCGAGCGAGGAAAGTAAACACTGACTGCGCGGTCGTGTGTCAACCACAGCATGAACAATGTCATGAAAGCCTCAGGCCAAAAGTTTACTTCAGTACAGGCCCGATTGGGCGCGCTTGTAAACAATCCACAGCTTGCAAAAGTTCCTCGACAGTGCCGTCGCCAGACGCCATGTCCTTTCTTGCTTCTCCTTGTCCGTCGGCCATGGACTCTGCTCCCCGGCTTTTCGATGAAGGGCGATGGCTTTACGGAGGTTACTGTCCTACAACTTTGCTTTATATAGAAGTCACTGAAGCCAAAAGGAAGTTTCCACGAGAGCGATTGTGGCCAGGAAACATCGTTGGGGACGTGTTCTTCTGCCTGCTGGTCCCGTTGATGAGACATCGTCTCTCGTCTCAAGCCGAGAGCATCCAACGCCGTTTACTCTCGTCTACTGTCGAAAGGAGAAACAAAAGAAGAAAAAGTAGTTATTACAAGCTCTGAGTATGCCAAAGACCAAGTCCCGTATCCCAAAACAAAAGGAACAAAAAATTCCCCGTACTCCCTGCCCGATGAAGACCACCGACGCCCTTCAGCCAGAAATACCCGAAAGACATCATTCTGTTCCTTCACTTCCACAACATTTCGAAAGTCGTGATTATCTTTGGCCTTGATTTGTCCATGAACAGTGAAGAAGACCGTCTGGGGAAGAAAATCGTGAGTATCATACAGATTCAGGAGGGGTTATCAGGGCTTACACTTGATACTTTTGTTCAATGTTCGTCGTTGTCAGCCTTGCGGTTGGCCTTGGCCAACTTAGCCGCCATCTGCTCGTTCAACGCCTCCAGCTGACTGATCATGTCGAAAATTGAGCCGATAGCGTTGCGGGCGTTTTGGGAAGGCATGTGCTCGTCATGATCGACCAAGTTCTCCTCCGTCAGCATGGTCTGCGGCGGATTTGGCGACTCATTGGGATGCTCTGGCTGGTAGTTGTCGAGATTCAGGGAGATCTGCGTGGTGTCGTCGGTGTCGTCGGTCTGCGCACTGGCAGGGACAATGGTAATGATGCCGCAAGTCCTGTCGGCCGAGTCTTGGACCCTGTAGCTGCAGTTCGTGGCAGTGGCGGAGAACCAGTCGCGGCGGTTGTGGACAGGGTCGTCGCCGTCTTCGTTGTTGGAGTCTTCGTCGCCGAAATCGAGATCGTCCTTCTGATCAAGTTCGAGCTCCTGGCTCAGAGGGCGAGGCTGGTATTCGTTCCAGTCGTAGGCTTCGTCATCATCTTCTCCACATTGCTCGTCGAACTCGACTTCCCAGTCGGCAGGATGGTCGGTGAAAGCGTAGAAGTCGATCTGCGGGGCCTCCTCGTCGAGACACCACACGCGGAATGCCTCCTCCCAGTCGTCGGTGTCCTTCAACGAGGCAGCCAAGGCAGATGGGTAGCCAGCGGACATGTTGGATTGAGGGAATTGACGAAACTTCGAGAGGGAAAGAAGACGAAGTTGCGGTGTCGGAGTTGATTGGAGAAAAGACGGATGGTAAGAGAGCTGAGACGAGAAGAGAGAGCGAGGGCAAATGGGTTGCAAGAGAGGCAGCAGAGACAGAGGTGCTCAGATTTTTGAAGAAAGGAACGAGCGTGGGGCCAGCAAGTTGAGAGATGGATGGCTCGAGGGTTTGTTTTGAATCTAGGTGTTGGGTGCAAGAAGTCGTCCGGCGGCCGCTTGTGCAACTATACTTCAGTATGAATTCACTTTGATTCACTTCAGCCCATTGACCAATCACAGCCGAAGCCGTGCATCTTGCTTTCACAGATATTCAATCTGACCTTTGAGCGCTGAGCCACCGTCTTCTGCTCAATCAGCTCGACATCTCGTGGCTGTGTCCATCAGTTACGCCACAACTCTGACAAGCTGATTTCGACATACAGCGCTTCAGGGGCGCAGAAATCTATTTTTGACGCACGTCACCACCAAATGCTCTATCTCCCGCTCCTTGTGCATAGATTTTGGTGTGCAATCTTGTTCTATACCCCCGAGGAGAATTGTTAAAAGGAATAGTATGGGCATTGTTGCAAATTTACGCACAAAGCGATATGAAACGCTGGAATAAAGGAGGAGAAGCAACCACCAAGTCCGATACTTGGTAGAATCTTTCATTGTCGTTACAGGGAAGAAGGTCAACAACTCAAGGATCAAAGGGGGGAAGATGAAGGTAGTTACTTATGATTGCTAAGCCCGGTTTCAATTGAAATTCGAAGAAGTGTTTCGATGTCTGTTAGACTCGGGGACGTAAAGCCGGCTTTGAAAGCTTCCCATCTTCTAGATATGATCAGTAGGTACCAAAGAAGTTTCATGGCGTCAGTGAAAGTACTACATTCATATTTGCGTCTCGATCCGCCAGCACACAATACCGCGCCACGCCGCTGCCATTAACAGGTTCTGAACTCTACATTGAGGAGTAAGCCCCATGCAGTAATTTACAAGCTAATTAAAATATCAACCTGAACCCTTATAAATTCCGTCCATCCATCCCCTTCACATGTAGACTGTTGAACCTTACGAAAAACGTGGGGCATCCGAGTGCGCGAGTGATTGATGCAAGCTCATTGCTCCTCTGGCCCCAGTAAGGCCTCAAGGGAGTTCTTTTTCAATGTTTCTCGAAGCATCTCCATGTCAAACTTCTTGCGGTTGCTGTAGTACATGCTTTTTGGCTGGATCTGGTGGTGGAAATTGATGAATGCTCAATATACTTCGACAATGGGACTCAGCGGTCGCGCGGCTGAGCAAAGTCGGCCTTGCCGAAAGGATAGAGAGTTGGGAACTCCTGGATATCGCTAACGACGTTGTCGTGCCCCAGAAGTTGCAAAATCATGCCTATGTTTTAGATCTCTACCATTGTTCAGAGTCAGTGAAAGTATTCGCTGCGGAGGGGTTTTCCAACACTCAGGCGATGAGACGCACCAGAAAAACAGATCTTGATTCAATCAACCTCACTCTCTCCTTCGTCCATTGTCGCCTCCAACCCCGTCTTTACTTGGTTATAGAGGTTGCCAAGGGGGTCGACAGACTCGTGACGGAGGAATGATGTGACGAGAGCCACCAGATTGAGCTTCATGGGCCCCTGAGTGCGGTACAAAGCTTGGGAGAGCGGTTTGACGTGTCCCTTGTCGAATTCGAGGGTCAGGCCTTTGTTAAGACCCAAGCCCGTAGAGAGTTCGATGCTCTGGGACTGGATTTCGACCTTCTCGACATGTGGTTGGACGGTCAACTGCTCAGGCTCTTCGTCGGACTCCCCATCGGACTTTTTGCTGCGTAAGGAATCTTCTGGCTGCTCTATAGCAAGAGGGTCCGTGGCATCGATCGAGCTGGTAGTCTTCAAGCCTTCGGAAGTCGGCTGCGTGGACTGGACGTCAAGGGATTTCCTCGAGGTTTGCGCGTCTCCGATCTCTTCGATATCTGAGGGCTCTTCGTGTCATTTTGCAGGACCGGTCGTGATGAAAGTACGCGTAGAGTCTTTTCGTCCTTCTGCCTGGCGATCGATACGATACTCTTCGAGCCCAAACTGGCTACTCGTGGGTCAAAAGGCTCAGAATGTCACTCAAGCGGTTGCGATCAAAAAGATCAATACCATCGAACAGCAACCAAGGATTATTGGACTTCGAAGAAGCCTTGAAACAAAGAATTAGCTATCGCCTGTGCTGTATATCAAAAGAATTTCTGTATTGAGCGTTCCCTTTAAGCACAAGTTCCCAAAGAACAGACAAAGTCCAGCATTCCACTTTTTCCGAAACACCAAAGCCTGGTCTTCCAACCCAGAACATGCTGAACAAGCCTCTGGTTCTTGAAGTGTCACTGTCACCATTGAACAGCTTCCGTTTCGCATGGAATAGTTCCACTGTCTGAAGTCATGTCGTGGTTCCCTATTTTGGTAGCTTCACAGCGAAATTTGAAGCTGGCACTGCAAGTCATTAGTCAAGATCATCAGTATTGAGGACTCAGCCGCGGCATACCTTGGAACGGCTATCAGGAACGTCCTCAGCCAAACCATTTTTGTCCCTGCTCCTCGCTCTACCCGAAAGCAGTGAATGCAAGCCTAGGCAATTATACTCAGGAGCCACTTCATCAAGAGACAAAAGCCAGACATCCTTGAACTCCCAAATACTTTCTTGCGTTGTCCTGGGACGCTGGTTGGAGGATGGCCGAAAAGTCCGGGGCGGTCCGGGGAAGCTAATGACCCGAGATGCCTTCAACGACGGCGTATTTTCTGCGCGGGTGGCGGGAAACTGGAGAGATGCCGAGCTTGGTTGTGCAGGTTTCGTTCGGATCATGAGTTTCGAGCCTTCTTGTATGGACGTGGGGACTCCTCAACACTTCCGGCACTCTCCTCGCTCATCGAAATGGTTTGCGCCGCTCGTTTGGGCGCCGCGGGACCTGATTTGTCGCTTTCGCTGGCGAAAACCTCAGATCCCAGAGGTTCCAGGGCCTCTGATTCCGCCTCCAGCTCCAAAGTTGCAGCTTGACGTGGAGCGAGATGTTGTGAAGGTCCGAAGCAGTATACGTAAAGGTCTCCACTTGCCTCAGGCTCATCGGCCCAGTCCCCTGCCTCCTCACGCGGTATCTGCGCGGCAAAGGTCTCTCCACCCTCATCTCTCCCTCAGCCCCATACGGGAACTGGTAGGCGTCAAGGTCAACATCGTAGTCAACCAGCCAGAGAGCGCGCTTAAGGCAAGCGACCTGCCGGATGAAGTGGCAGGGCTGGTTGAATATTTCCCGGACCGACTCATTGATATCCGGCCACCTGACCCATCTCATGACCTCGGGAGGGGTGGAATGCCGGGAGGTGCTGAGCGGAGGACTCAGCACGAGGGCCCATCCGGGACGGTCGTCGGACTCGGACTCGGTGTCGTCTCCGTCTCCGTCTCCGTCGATCATCTGTTCGAGCATTTGCTCGAGCATTGCTGGGTCCCATTCATCGTCGTCCTCTTCAGCCTGAGTTCTGGTGTCAGAAGTGATGCTGGACTGCTTGGAGGGGCTTGAACTTACGATGCTCGTCTCTGGACCATGGCTTGGTCTCGCTTCAGCTTCTCCGGAGGCGTTGCGCTCATTGCCGGAATGTCCAATGACCTCGTGGTTGCCCGGATCAGTCTGAGCTACTTGGTAGTCTTCAGGGAACGGCGTATCAGCGCGGAGCTCTCTGTCGGCAGACATTTTCGAATATCTGAGAGGAGGGTGAGATTTTTGTCGTTGCGGAAGAGTGTGAAAGGCGAGGTTTCCGAAACGAAGGACTGAAGAGTCGGTGTGCGCTGAGAATGTAGACGTTGTAGGTCGTGATTGGGGGAGAGAGGTTGCAGCAGGAAAGACTTTGGACGGTGCTGTGGTTGGAATTCCAGGTGCGCGTGGTGGCAGTAAACAATCCGGAGCGAGGTAGGCGATGGCGAGTGTTAATTCTGCGTCGACTCACTCGACAGCAACGCCTTTCGACCACAGGCTCCTCCCAATGCGCCGAGAGCTTGAGAAACGAAAATACTGCTAGCATCTCACTATGCCTTGAATTATACGGTGCGCTTTGGTAACCAGCTCGACGCAGCCCTGCTCAAGCCCTCTCGACACTGAACAATCATTCCCGTCGAGAGCACTTTTATCTTGACAGGGTGCCAATCAAAGAAGCAGAAGTATTTTGTGAGCCAAATGAGACGATGAAAAAGACAAGCTGCACAATCTCGGTAAACGACATATCAACAAAAGACTTCACATGGGCTTCCAATTTGGACGCGAATCGCAAGAAAGAGCTCCCAAAATTGCATAAAAGACCGTCAAATGAGAATTCAGAATGATGGGCACGGGAAAAAAGCTTAAAGTATGTATCCCTCCGTTTGTCTCGATATTCCAAACCTCCGAGCCCATCCTGTCCTCAGCCCTCGTACCTGTCTCGACTCCCGTCCGAATATTTACACATCTGCACTTGTCGCAAGGGACTCGGCGTGCGGTCTCTGGCTCTTCCAGGGAGAACATGGAGATACGGCAGCACGGGGGGACGCGGCAGAGGTCTCAGCCTTCCCATAGCTCCAAATGGGAACCTGTAGGTGCTGAGGTCGACGAAGCTAATTTGGGCCATGGCTGCCTTGATGCATACGATCTTTATCATAGGATATCTGGCGCCGATGTTGTGGCGAATGTGATCCAGAGAGTCGTATATGGGCGGCCAGTATACCCACTTCAAGACCTCCGGCGGTGTCGAGTGTTGGGACGGATTGAGGGAGGGACTCATCGTACGCGTCCATGGAGGATGGGAGTTGGCAGGCTCGTACTCGAAGTCGTCGTCGTACAACTCTTCGTCTGAGTCGTACTCCTCGTCGGAGTCGGACTCGGAGTCTGAATTGTGCTCCTCGTTGGGGTCGTACTCGAGGGCAACGAAGTCGGAGCTGTTGCCGGGATGAGGGTTGTACTCGGAGATCCGCTCGGTATATACAGGCGCAGCGACGGAGCTCTGCTCGTCGTTAGCTAGGCTGTGAGATCCTTTTCCGCTTCGTACTCACCGTAGCCAGACCACTGCCGTGGACGAAAGAGCCCGCATCTCGGTCCCCGTTGTCGACTCTGCTCACTTGGATGGCCCCGAAATTTGCCTCATCGCTGCGGCGTGAGGTGTTGTCCATCCCGGAAGCTTCGTCGTACTTGCGCTTGCGACTTGGGTTGTTGTGGCAGCATTGGTCGTCGAAGTCTTTCTCCCAGGCGAGACGGTGAGCCCGGTGGAAGGGCTGTTCGAGGAGACCATTTCCCATGATCTGGACGGAGGCCTCACACGCGGTCTTCCAAGCTGGGGGGCACGAGAGCTTGACCTGCGCAACATCGCTGGAAGCGGTAGAGAATTCCATGGTTGGCGAGGAGGGCATTTGAAGGCGTTATACGAGGTGATCGATCTCCAAGAGTAAGAGAGGCAGAATATCGAAAGGTGTATATAATCGTGGGAGTGGAGCAAGCCTGAAGGCTTTGGGTGGTGATAGTCGAGGTGTAGTAGAAGGAGAGCAGAGGTTTGGAGTGGCTCAAGGTACGGTGGAAAGAAAAAGCTGACTTGGAAAGAAACGAGACGTGCCGTAAGTTAGCCGTAGACGCAAAGCAACCAGGTGAATGTGAACTTGCGTTGGTCCAGCGCGATTGTGAATCCCATTCACCTCGACGCAGCCGTCCTTTCACACGCCGGCTGCTGCAGCATCTCGACTCCAAATCAACGATCGCAGTACCAATGACGCCGCAGATGACCCCATCGTCAGTCTATTTCTCTCCCCAATCTCATAATATACAGCGCACGTTGGTGGATGCAACGCAATCAAAGACCTGGGATGTCGTCCAAAACGCGGTTTTAGCAACGCTTTGCGCCTCGCAACACTGGCTTTTCGCGGCCACCGGTCCGGGAGTCTTCCTTCAAAACTTTTCTCAGACACAGGTTCGCTTTCTTTGAGCATATTGTATTCTTCTTCCGTTGCAGTTTTCGCTTCACCGCACTTGAAGCGCCATTATCGGACCCGGTCGACGGGCATCTCGAACGAAGACCTTCGCAAGATCCACGGTCAACATCGCTTTTCCTGCAATGTGATTAACTTCAGGCATCTTCATAAAGCATTTGGAAGTAATGAGACGGGAAATAATGGACCTTTCAATTTTCAGGGGTAACGCCGATACTCACTCCTGGCGCCAAGGATTGACGGGAGGCACTCCCAGAGTCCGAATCCTGGAGCAAAGGCCCCAAGATGCAGTCTGCAAAGTCACAGTGCCTTGTGTTCTTTCAAAAGAGATTCAGTGTGGGCTGTGGTGTTGACGTGAGCTTTCCCGGACCTGGGAACGCGGTCGTTAGCCAAAGACCGATCACAAAGTTCAGGGGATACCTCAACTTTCCAAATCAGCCTTTCCGGTCATCAGCAGGGCAAATTCTAGGAAATCTGTCTGTATTCATCTCTACCTAGCGTCGCCAATCCATCTCAGCAACACTCGCCGACTTACCACTCCAGAGCGCTGTGGACACCTGCCCACGGCGAGGCTCCACTTTCGCATGCTCTAGGCCACAGGTCTCGCCACCTCGCAAGTCAGTCTGACGCCCTCCACTACTTCATAACCCTCATCGGTCGCTGAAGCGCCATACGCCCAAACGCCACGACAAGCTGGCCAGCCTCGGCATCGCCGTCCCGCACCGTCTCACACTGCGACAAAGGCGACGGCCGACGCGGCTTGCCACGGCTCGACTGCTTCTTCGACAGCCCAGCCTTCCAGCCCTTCGCGCCACGCGGGTACTGGAAATAGGTGAAGTCGAGGTCGTAGTCTAGCCGCTTTTGCGCCTCGTGGATGCGAATGGCGCGGTGCATCGGCGCGATACCCTTTTTGGTGTTCAGACGCGCGTGGATGTGCTCGCTCGTCGCCCAAGCGTTGACTTCGGGGGGCGTCGCGTGCTTGTAGGGACGCAGCGAGGGGCTCAGGCGGTTCGCCCAGCCGGGGTGGTGGGGCGGGTACCACTGTGTTTGGCGCTGCTTTGGTTCCTGGGACATCTTGAACAGCTTGCTTTTGTTGCTTGCTTTGCTGATTTTGATTGTGCAGGAGAAACATAGGGAGACAGATGTTTCTTATACTTACAGCCTGGGCAGAACAATGTGAGTGTTCTCAAACTACGCAGCCGGCTAAGCTAGGAGCCAAGGACACAGTCTGAGCAGACGGTTGGAAACTGCGGAAGTTGTTCAAGATCAATGTCGTTCCTTCGCCAGAACTCCATTGGAGTGCTCCCAGATGCACTGGGCACCAACAGAGTTGAAACGACAGGCAGAGCATGTGGTCCCAAGCATCCTCTTTGTCTTCCACCCGGACGGGAGCAGAATTGAAGCAACGAGTCGTCAAGGCCACAGCATAGGCAGAATTGGATTTGTCCAACTAAGAGGAGCCACTCGATCTCGGGGTTGATCGCTCATGGCCCAAAAAATATTAGCTCAGTTTTCTCCAATGACTGGGTATCTCACACTTCCCTCGAGCAACCTTGTAGCAAACAAAAGGAACTGAAAATCCCCCCGAATTTCAAAACTTACTCTCAAATTCATAAACTACCTCACCATACAAGTCAGCTACCGCAGTCACAGCAAAGCGTATGAGAAGGAACTAGAAGACTCACCTCTCCTCACTGTCCCATAACCCTCGCCTTCTTCCGCCCCCCATCCGCATCCTCATCATCACCCGCCTCCAGCTCCAAATCCTCAAACCTCCGCTTCAGCGACATCTTCGCAAAGCTGCTCCCCACCGCCACCACATCGTTCTTGATAGTGCTACTATCCACCTGCATCATCGCAACGCCGTACCGCAGCTGTGAGACCCCCGCGCTGCTCTTGTCGACGGTCAGGCGCTCGACGCCTTGCTGCACCTGCGAAACGGCTGCGGCGCGCGTGTCGAAGGCCATGCTTGCAAGCTGCTGTTGCAGAGCACAATGAGGTAGAGGTTCAAAGACAAGCCCTGTGGAACGACGTAGCTGGAACTTGCACTAGCTCAGAGTGTATGCTGTCGGGCGCGTCTCAACCACTCTCGGATTCAGTGTCGGTCAGACAGCATTACGCCTTGATGACTTGTGCGTGACGGTTGCCGCTTGGGTCTGTGGGTTGCAAAATGTTGGTTCGCTCGCTACCACCACGCTTGAAAATTCCACCAACAGTGGTTTCAACCACGTGAAAACCATCGTTCCTCGTGTTTGTTTCCAGGGACGCCTTTCCATGTGAGCCTCTATCCGTATTCTAAAGCTGTTCTCGTAATCCCGTTGTAATACCGGCCAGATTTCGTGGGCCCAACAAACAGCTAGGCAAGGCGCAGGAATTGCAAAATATTGGTAAGGAAAGACGTCGCAGAATGAGATTTGTCTGGCTCAACGCCGCATCGCCCAAGCATCGAGCCATATTCGGTCATGAATCCCTCATACAGGGTTTTGACAGGCTCGTTGTAGTCGGTCTCGTCTTGCTCAGGTATAGGGGCGAACCATGACGAAGGCCGATTATTCTGCATCAGCTTGACAGGCGAACCAAAGTACTCGCTTGTTCCATCACTTCCAATGCAAGAAATGTCTTCATCAGATTCGTGGTCGTCAGGAGATGGGGCGTAGACAATCAGTCGAGGCCCTGAGTGGCGCAAAGCAAACGAATGTGCAGTCCAACGATAGCCAGGGGTAAGGTCAGGAAGTTCGCTCGACTTGTTTGGCGCAAACTTTCCGTGGTCGCAGCCATCGCAGATGCTGTCTACCAAATCTTTGCGCTGGTTCTCGTTTGTAGCTTCAAGTCTCACGGAGGCTGCAGTGCAGGTCGCTGCATCTGGCTCAAAGTCGTCAAGGTGATCGTAATGTAGACTTTCTTCGTGGAATTGGTCGCAATTTGCAGTGTCTGAAGCTTCAAGTCCGAGGAAAGAATCCAGGTCGTCACTATATACTGATCCATCCGAGTCGTCGGATAGGGCACCAGGATACTGATCCACCGGCCCATGGTAGTCTCGCGAGGGACTGTCGGTGGGAAGGCAGGGGGGCGAGCTTGGCGGAGAATTAGACGTAGGAGGGTTTCCGGAGACGGTAGAGGGACTCGTTAGAGGAATCTCTTCCATGTCTGTTTCCGTGTCTGATTTTGACATTTGCGCGGTCGATTGGCTCAACGCGGGTCTTTGCGGACCGGAACCGCTAGGCTTTCGGCGACGACGGGGTGTCGAGCAAGTCTCCATACTTGCGTCCGCGACCGTCATCATCTGATCCAATTTCGTAGGAGCAGGGGCGAAATAGTACCCAGATGCGTAGTAACGGGTGCCATTAGGGATCTCAGCTGGCGATTGTCCCTCTTCCAGCCTTTTCAATCCCTTGGAACCTCTCGGAAACATCTCGTGGGGCCCATTGCTCCTGAGTCGCAGCGGATAGCCGCGACCAAACTCTGGGAACTTGAGGCCGACATTTGCGGGTACTTCGTACAGAGTCGCTTCTGCTCGCCTGAGGATGCTCGCGACACGTACTGAGTCGTCCTCGGCATCCTCGTCGGTGCTTGCTGCTTTGATCCAGTGCCGTTCCGAAATGTGGGCGGGTGAGGAGGCCCAAAGACAGACTTCAGGTGGAGTGGCCGAGTATTCTGGGTACCAAGATGGTGTCATTTCTTCGACCCAGTCGAGAGGATGGTCGTGAGGCTTCTGTGCGGTTTCGAGGGTGACAGGGCTTGGTCGCAAGGGCCTGCCGAGTGGTTGAGGGGCATTGACAGTATCTTCTGGCGAGGGTTCGATGCTTTTCATGGTGATGTTTTGAGAAAGTGACTGTGGAGATGGCGCTTGCTGTCGATCAACGTGAAGTGTCTCTGCGGCAGTATTTGAATTTTGGTTTGTTGGGGAATGCGCTGGCGCGATTGAGGGTGGCCCATTAGCATGACAGCGCACAGAGATGTCGGTTTTGACTGTGAGCTCATTTGGTTGACAGAGCGTGTTCTGACTGTCGGCCGAGCAAGACATGCTGTGAGCAACTCGTGAAGGCTGCCTCTCTTTGAGTCGAAATTTGTCTTGCTTCAGCGTGTTCCGAAGTGGAGGCGTGGTGGATGCGTTGTTCGAGTTGAACAATGGGGTTCAGTAAAGAGAATGAGAAATGTTGATGTGGGAGAGCGCAGTTGGCTTTGGAAACGGCGACGGACCCGGCACCTGATTGAGTAGGCGCTGGCAACAGTCGATAAACAATGTCGACCGCACAATGCCCTTTGAAGAACGCACAGCTCCTGCGCGCTGGTCAAAACCCAATCGCATGGACTTTTTGCGCGCCCCAAAAAATAACCTTACCTGTAACGCGACCGGACAATTCCAGCAGTATCGAGGTATGGAGAGAATTTTTCCTGGCAATTTCTCCATGGTACACTCTTCCAACCAGAACTGACACGATTCTTAGAGATTCGAACACGAGCAAACCACTTACTTGGAGACAGTGAATGGTGTCCGTGCTCTCAATAGATCAGAGTCGCAAGCCAAAGACAAGTCTCAGTTTACCAAAGTCGAATGGCCCAGCTGTATGCACTCCTTTTTGGATTTTGGATCTGTTTTCCATCCCGGCCTGGCGCCGAAATATTGGCTCGACCGGGCCCGTCAAATCGACATGGCAGATGGATCCCTGGGACCTGGTACTGCAACGGTGCCCAGAGCAACCGTCTGCAACAAAGAAACGACAATGCCATTGATTCGACAAATCCGGACCAGGAGAAGAAAGATCCACAAAAGTTTGAAGCCTCGTTTGGCAATTAGCATGCGATGCTGTCCAGCCCAGGCTGAATCAACTCAGCCACTGCAGCGACTCTTCCTCGTTTCTCAGGGCCTGCGACATCTCCGACGGCAGTCAATATGGTGGTCTCTGCAAAGTCAGCCCTACACGAGCTCGAAGACGAGTCGCTATTTTTGTTTTCGAGCTTGTACTTCGGAGACACCATCGGTTGACAGCAAAAATAGCGACTTTTGTTTTCGAGCTTGTGCTCCGGAGACGCCGTCGGTTGACGTTATCTGGCTTTCGGCTCCTTTTTCTACCGCGGATTCATGAGGATGAAAAATGTGCCGACTCCAGTCAGAGTTTACATGGATTGGTAACGGAGGCATAATTCCGACCTGGACAAAGCCAATCGTATCTCCCAATGTGCGCGTACTGAAGAGACTGGAGGTGGATGGTGGAGGATGAAACGACGTCAGCGAGGGTCCAAGTTTCAGAGAGGGGAGCTTGGGGCAACGACCATCTCCACCTCCACTCTCACCATCGCCGCGGCCAATTGCACCATTTAACCGACCCCAGCTTCCTGTGACCCATCTACTTCGAGAACCATCTCCTTCACTTACACAGCAGTCTCTAGTCATCCCATTGAATGCCCATCTTACGTCGTTTCGCCCTCACGACACGCGCCCTCTTCTACACTTCTCGCACCGCGACGCCCCACCACGCTCTTCCCCACCTTTCGCTCCACGCCCGCGCCTTTGCTTCTACAGCGTCAAACATGTCTTCCGCCGT
>JAOWBF010235942.1:0-13366 GCA_028566175.1 Vinca major
ACTCGCCATATTAATGAACACTTCTGATATGCACTCTGTCCACTGGACCATGCGGTCCAAATTTGACCACATCAATGCATTTCTTTCTCTCCCCTCATTCTGCAGTTATGTGGCCAAATCTGGACCACTTGGTCAATGTGGACCAGGTTCATATCAGAATTTTTCTATATTAATAGTTACTACTGAAAATGCTAGCAAAACATGATCAAACTTGAGAAGAAGTTTAGGAAATATAAGCAAAAAATTACAAGAAATACAAGTTTCAAACTACTTTCATGGAAAAATAATATGGTTAATTATTATTTATTTTTTTAAACTCACAGCACATAAGATCGACTTGACAGCAGAAGCACAAGCAGTATCAGAAATGTTCATGGCCAGAAAACGCTTCTGCAGCTGCAGATCCTTTGATGAATCACAGCAAACAGTCCCATTATAAGGACAAAATTCCAGAGGTTTCTTCAGTGCAAAAGGAGCTCCTAAATATATTCAATAATTTCCGAAAATTAAGTTTAACTATAAAAGAATTAAGAGATCAGATATAAAGAGAGAAAATGGAGAAATTACTTACTCAAGTTAGTACATAAAGGAAGTGTAGTTGAAGGACAAGGGAAGAACAAGACAAGAAGAAGAGAAATGAATGAGAGCTTTTTTAGTACATAATTATCCATTGAAAACCATTAACCATAGAAGACAAACACCACCGAATGATCAATGACAGGGGGCTCCTATCTACCTCAGCAAATATAGAATCAAGATTGCCCACAAGAGGGACTTTAAAAAGTGTCAGAAATATAAAATCTCACGTCGAGTGTCTAAGAAGATTCAAATAACATATAAATTTATAGTTAATACCTTTTTTATCAATTAATTTGGAGAGAATATGAAGGTTCATGAGTTAATTTTCACATAATGAACTTATAATACTCAAAATTAACTTTAATGATCACCGTAAATAAAATTCAAGGAATACCGAGTGTTCTTAAAAAAAGGAAAGACTTATAAAATATACATAGAAATAGGCGATTTTCACCCTTTATTTACTTCAACTTTTTATATTTTCTAATCATTTCCTAATTTCTTGTCCAGTATATCATATTATCAGGCCACCTCTTACTCCTTCTCCTTGTAGTCCACCACGTAGCATGCCTAAATGAGTCACTCCAAAGATGACCATGTTCATTAGTCAATTTCCTTCAAACATTTAGGGTTTGGTTTGGTTTAATCTGTGAGACTCAAACTTATACTCAAATTAAATTTAAATTATGTAAAAAAATATAGTATTAAATTATCTTAAATATTATTTAAATTTGAGACTGATATCAAAATTTCAAAATTAAATAAATTAAGGTGCGTATATATATATATATGACACTTCACAGAATCATCCCATACATAAGTCATCATATCTATCATATTTATGTCCTCTAAAGTTCCATCATTTTATTATGATTTTCTATTTTGATATTAGAGTGCGCGAAAGATTGGAATTAAAAATCTTATATTGAGATTTTAATCTTGTCTTGTATTGGATTTAATTGTAAAAATATTTTGATTATTGTATTAATTTTTAGATATAGAATGAATCGGTGGAGCAGCAACGGGCAGCTTGACTCGTCAGATGTTCGATCGGATATCACATTTTTTCTAATAAGATTCAGACTCTATAAACACAATTCGAACAGAACCATGCGAATACCATGTGATTTGAGACAGAAAAAAAAAGTCTTTCAAAAAATGTGTATACTTTTTTTCGAGCAAGTGTCATACTCAATATATGCAATTTGAGCAGTAAAAAAAAAAAAAAAAGTAAAGAAAAAGGCTTTCAGAAACTGTTGACATTTACAAACTTCATTTATCAAGAAACTCTCACATTTGAAATTTTAAGTGCCATAATGAAAGACACTCAAACCAGAAAGTTTAGAAGTTGATAATAAAGGGGAGATGGACTATCTAAAGTTGAGAGCAATAATTCAAGACTTGTATTGACTTATCTCTCTCTTGCAAAATCTCAGTGGATGAAAGTGGTTGAAAAGGAAAGAAGCTTCACCTAGAAATAAATGATGGGACACCCTTATACCCAACCCAGTGGGTTATGTCTTATAGTCATCAATGAACAGACAAATTTGTGTAAGATATGAAAATTTGCGGGAACTACTTTGTATGTAAATTTTGTGTCAGTTTTATTTGAAATTATATAAAAGGAGTATGAAGGCAAATTCATTAAATCCTTCCCATTCTAGACTTTTCCGAATGAGCATGTTTCCCTACACAATTCTTCTAAACTTTTGGTCTTTATCTTCTTCTTTTTGTTTTTCTTTTTTTCAAATCTTCAAACAAAAAAAAGACCGGTTGCAGAGGCAAAAGAAAATTGTGTGCACTCAACTGGTGTTTTATTTTTCAACCACTTAAAATTTATCACGAATTTTTAAATATTTTAGTTCAAGAAATAGAATTTAAGAAAATATAAACATGACAAATTCTGAATGATTATGGAAAATTCTAATATCGACCTGGTCCACATGGATCATGTGGTTCAGATTTGGCTACATCACTGCATAATGAGAAAAAAAAAAAGAAATGCAGTGATGTGACCAAATCTGTACCGCATAATCTAGTAGATCAGGTTTATGTATGGACCATATTTTCCAGGTTATAGGAGGAAATTAAGAAATGTATCTTTAAGTTGATAATGTTCCCTACCACTAATATTGTGGACTGCTACTTGCAGCATTAAATAACAAAGGCCTAAAGTGTGAAAATTCAAGAAATATTACCCCTTTATCATTGCATTCATGTTCTTGTATATGAAAGCCCTTACTCATGTCATTTTAAACAACAACATTGGGGGTTTAAGGGAGTAGCATCCTTTTTCAAAAGTCAATGCTAGATTTTAAATTTAGATCTTAAATTTAAGACTATAGACGAAACTAAGGGGAACGATAATAATAGTGTCTTCTAACATTTTTTAAAATTGTTTTATAGGTATTTTTTTAAAATTCGTCCTTTTTTAATTCAACTTTTATTAAATTTAAAAAATGACTATTAATATCTCCACACAGAAGTGTATCAAGAGAGGATTGGATTCTTCTTTTGTGGCATGCAATTAAAAAGCTGTAAAATGAGGAAATGGATTTGGTTAATTTGAATAAAACAGCTGATAAACACATGCCCACGTTCATATCAAAAAGCTTTTGTTCAATATCTTAGTTGATTTTAAAATAGGATAAATACTAGAAGTGGGGGTTGCTCGTCGCCACGCAGTAGTACGTTTCATTTAACTATTTATTTATTTTTTAGTGAAATAAAAGTTCGGGTGAGTTCGACTATTTAAATATTTCTTTCTACACGAAAAACAGACAAAAGGATAAACGACTGCTGAAGCACTCCAACAATTTCCAAAGATCTTCTATCTTATTTTCTATATTATATTATGCATTATTTATAAATGATTCTAAATTGGTGGCAAAATGATAAATAAGTGAGTGAATCTATTATACAAATAGAAGTGTGAATAGTGTCTAATATGAATTTTTAGCCAATTATAACCAATTTTACTTAACCAATAATCATTTTCCTTGTTTAATATCACATTTTCACAAAGTTTCATCAATTCTTTTTTAATTTTTTTTTAAAAAAAATTAACACTTGCAACTTATTATTATTATTATTAGTAGTAGTAGTAAGATAGAAGACGAGTCACAAGAAAAGAGACATAGGATTTAACCGACGAATCCATGTTATATAACTTTATTAAGATCCAACAACAAGTTTACTTACTTGTTAAAGATTTGTCAAATGTCAGATATTTAATTTCTGCTGCCGACGTGATGATTGTGTTTGTGGGCAATCTGCAAGTCCCCTTGTAAGCAACATATATGTTTCCTAATGCCTGACTTAATCCGTGGTGGTGACCAGAGCCGAACTCATCCAATTTTTTTCTACCCAAAAAATAACTTTATTAAATAATTATTTTAAGGTCCCATATCACTAACGGGTATCATATCGTACGAGAAAACAATAAATCTCCAATTTATTGATAAACAGTCCAGCCTTTTAAAATATTACTGATCATTTAGATTAGCTAGCTTTCTTATACACAAAAAGGCGATACGTACATCCTCATAGCTTATTGGATATAAACCTGCTTCAATCAAGGATTACTAAAAGGAAAAAAGAAAGAAAAAGAAAGAAAACCTTGAGGAAAAAGATTAATGGGCTAGGTTTAGAGGATCAAAAAACTGGCCCATATGTTCTTTTATGGGCCTTTAGTAGGCTACCAATCCGTTTCTTTACTCTAATGGATCAACAAGAGTAGTAAGCTGTGAAGTTTTTAAAGTCGATGTTATATCAATTGGAGAAATGTAAATTTGGAGAGCAAGTGGAAGAAAACCCTTAAGGAAAAGTATATGTTTTTTTTTTTGGAAAACAAAATAAGATTTTTTTTAACCATTGGAAAATAAGTACTTCCTCAATTCCTAAATATAAGATTTTTTAGTCAATTTTAGAAAATTAAGAAACTTTTCATTTTCACTAAAAGTTTAAATATTACCTCTCTCTCTCACTTCTATAGCATAAGAAAAGAAAGAAAAAAATAGAAATGACAGATTTAGCAAGTAAAATAAATGTCGAGGGTATAATTATAATAAATTGTTGACGACTAATAAAAGGTCTTTACGTGACAATTAATTTAGATACCTATAAACTTCATAAATGACAATTAAATGAGAATGGAGTGAGTAACTAGTTAATCCGTAATTTGAGGTTATGAAAGTGAAACCAAATTCATGTCCATTTTAATTGAGATATTACAAAACTTAAAGGTTAGGAATATCGACTGCCCATAAATAAAAAGGAAAAGGATTTACTTATTTTATGTATTTTCTACAAAACATCATGTTCTCTATTGTTTTAAAAATAGTTTCTTATAACTTTTTTTTATTTAAAATAAGTTACTATTAATATGTTCTCAATTGCTTATTAACCCAACTTATAGTTTAAAATAATAATTTTAAAAAACTTATTTAAAAAGCACTCCCAAATGTAATTTTTAAAAATAATTTATACTGAAACTAGTTTCTTTACCAAAAAATTTATATTGTACGATAATATTGAATACAAAAAATATATATTTTTTATTTATTCCTTGGTTGTATTTTTTTAAGAAAAATTATGCGACTTTTCAGCTTATTCTTTTCAGCAAATGAGAATAGCTCACACCTATACAAAAAAATACAATTTTCAAAAATACATTTTTTAGCAGCTTAAAAAAAGTTCATAAGTAAGAACCACGTTATCCTTAAACAGTTTCATCAGTAGGATATGACGAAGAGGTTGATCAGATTAAAAACTTATTTATGAATTGAACTTATTTACGAAGTGAAACCAAATTCAGTTCCATTTTTATTTTGAATTTTAGAAATTATACAAAAAATTATTATGGGTTGTCAACTAGAAATTTCCAGAAGAGGTAAAAAAGAAATCAATGGTCAGTCGAAAATGAACAATATCTGCGGCTTCGTGGGGAAATAGTCAATCGTTACTTCATAAACAATAATACATTTTTGTTTGTGAACAAAAAGGAAAACTGAAATTTCACCCCAAAAAAAAAAGGAAAAAGGAAAACTGAAAAGAAAGAATATGGAATTTTTTAAGTTTTTTTTAAACGAGTGACACTTCCACTATTTAAAATTGGTTCAAAATAAAATTACGAATTTAAAACATCTATAAAGGACTATATTGCAAATTGTTTACCAACATATTATAATGTCTATTAATTTTAATTGAATTAGTGGATAAATAATGTCATTGGTTATTTGGCTGAATCTGAGCCAAGAGCTTACCAGACTTCAATTTCCTTTGGCCAGCTTAGTTGCACCAGCCGCCTTCAATTTTTATTTTCCTTTTTTTTTCTCACCAGAGAAGGAGAATTATTGCCTCATAAACGGGGAGATATAGGAATGGAACACGGAACTTTAGTTCCTGTTAAGATAGCCTTACCCACTTAAACTATCCGATTCCTATAATTTTCCTTTAGTTCCTATTGAATTGCGAGAAAGTTAAGGTATTAAGGAGTATTTTTTTTATTACTAAATCAAGTTAATTTGATAATTGTGTTTTAAAATATTATAATAGATACTTTATTTATTTCAAATTATTTTTTAAATTTTATTTTATGTCTATCTATTTCCTTAAATAGATGTTTGTTTTTTTTAAAAATTATTTTTATATCATTAAGTAATATTAGAAGTTATATGAGTTGAGAAAAATTCGGTACGTCCCTAAATTATTAAGACAGATTTCTATTCTTCATTGCGTATTTTATCAATGAATCAACAGAGATATTAAATGATTTATAGACAAGATAAATTGACTCTATTATTTTTATTAATTTTTTTATTTAACTAGTAATGTACCTTAATAAAAGAAATCATCTTCTAACTAATAGACCTAATTAATTAGAATTTTTATGAGGCATACCTGATATTCTTGTGTCATCCAAACATAAACCATTCTAGAAGCTAATCTATTAGACTATTAGTCTATTATCATCGCTTCACATTTGTCATTTCATTAAATGGTAACATACCAGGCAAGAAATCGTCTGTATTTGTATAAGTTTTTATATTTGTCCTTATGCACTCACAATTTATCTCATGTTTTAAAAATTAAAAAAATATACACACGTCAAATTTTAAATGGTGAAAACACGTACGTTAATAGATAATTTCTAAGCCAAAACATTAAATGGGAACATACAAGGCAAGAAATCGTTTGTATTTGTACAAATTTTTATACTTGTCCTTATTCACTCACAATTTATTTCACATTTTAAAAATTTAAAAAAAAATTCTATTTGACAAATAATTTCTAGCCAAAACATGTACACCAACCACATTCATACGTTATTCAAGCCACACCGACCTCACCGCCATTTCATCACCATCTTCTTAATATCTATATAAGAAGATCAGGAATTCCCACTCCAAATCTAATTAAACCCCATTTCTTCCTCTGATTTTCAGTCCAAATCTTCTCTATTTTTTCCCTTCTGATCAATCAATCATGGTTTCCAGTGACGTGAAATTGATCGGAGCATGGCCCAGTCCATTCGTGATGCGGGCTCAGATTGCACTAAACATCAAATCCATTGAATATGAATATCTTCAAGAACAATTTGGATCCAAAAGTGAATTACTTCTCAAATCAAACCCTATTCACAAGAAAATCCCAGTTCTTATCCATGGTGATAAACCCATTTGTGAATCTCTCATAATTGTTCAATACATTGATGAATTTTGGAGTTCTTCTTCTTCTGGGACTTCAATTCTTCCTTCTGATCCCTATGATCGTGCAATTGCTCGTTTTTGGGCTGCTTATCTTGATGATAAGGTACCTCAGTTCTTTCTTTGTTTTTGGTAAATCGGTGATTTGGGTTTGACACGACTAATATGTTTGTGATATATACTGAATAAACTTAATAATTTGACATGAAACTCTAATATGTGACCTTGTCATGGAAATGTCTTAGAATTAAACGTTACTTATAGGGATTAAATTGGGACGTTACTTATAGGTTATAAATTGTTTATGGACAAAATTCAACAATTTGCCCTTTTTGAATTGATCTTAAACAAACATATGGGACGGATATTTTATGTTTGGATCTAAAAGCTAAAAATTGGGTTTAGTTGGATAAGGATTGGTATTTAAAAATGAAATATAGGTTTCAAATTTAAAGTTTGGGTGAAATTCTTTGTAAGAGGAGACAGGTCAAATTTTTTGAAATTGTCTTTGGTTTTCACATATAACACTATCTATAGACCCTATTGGCGACGGTACACTATTTAACTAAAGCCCTAGATGCCAATGGAAATAGTAATGGAGGGTGGAATTAGAGAGCGTTCGGTTTTATAAATTGTCTGATTGCATAAAAATTAAATTTCTTTTTGGAGAGACGTTGATCTAAAATATGAAATCTTGAGTTTTTCTTTGAAATACAACACTGTAAAAAAATATACCTTTAGAATGAGACACACAAGGCTTGAGACTTTTATTTTGAATTTGAGTAAAAAATGAATTGTTTGTAAAAAGTAAAAAGTGAATTGTTCGCAAGGAAGCCATACCAAACATAAAACTTCTTATGGATTTTTTCTATAGAAAATTTGGCCAAAATACACTGTAATCACACGGGTCGATGCTAGATTATGATCTCTATTTTCTTTTTCTAATTGTAATTGCTACTTTTGACGGCATTGATCCAATGATTGAAATTCGACAATTTTTGCAGTGGTTTCCGTCCATGAGAGGCATAGGAGCAGCACAAGGAGAGGAAGCCAAAAAAGCAGCAATAGCACCAGTTGATGAAGGTTTAGCACTCTTGGAAGAAGCTTTTGTGAGTTGCAGCAAAGGCAAAGATTTCTTTGGTGGAGAAAGAATTGGTTACTTAGACATTGCCTTTGGATGCTTTCTTGGATGGTTAAAGGTTATTGAGAAGATGAACAATGTGAAGTTACTTGATGAAGCAAAATTACCAAATTTGGTCAAATGGTCTGAGAATTTTTGTGCTGATAATTCTGTTAAAGATGTTATGCCAGAAACTGAAAAGCTCATGGAATTTGCTAAGGTCTTAATGGCCAAACTTAGAGCTCCTCAGAACTAAAATTTACCTATTATTATGTTGGTATTTAGGTAGAGTTTATTATGGTCTATGTTTTATGTTGAATAAAATTAATTGGACCATGTAGCTTGGATTGGCCAATAACTATTGTTTTGTTTGAGTTTCATGTGGTATTCTAGTCCATAAATATGTTATGATGATTTGTAGTACTACTTTTTATATTTTACTTATAGGTGGTTGTAGATTTGTACAACATTGGCCACAAATTAATTCCACTTGAAAAATACACTAAATTAAAGTTTCGACAAATTAAATGATAAAATATGAGTAAAAGTTTTTAATGTCTTGATTAATTTTTATCAATCAATCAATCACCCTTTCAAATTATATTAGAAATTGCCTATTTGAATTAACTTTTTTTGAAGCCACTAATGGGCGAATTAGAACGGATAGTACCCTAAATCGGTCTATTGTAGCATGCCACATGCCTGGGGAGAGTATTGCCTCACCAAAGGAGGAGGAGAACGCCTCACCAGAGGAGGAGAAATATTATTGCCCCATTGCGGGGAGAGGGTGTCGAACTCGGTCCCAAGCCAGAGGGTTACCCACTGGGCCAAATCCCTTGTTGACAATAGTTTAAGTTCTTTAGAGAGGACACATACATATTGTCACCTAATTTTTTTTTAAAAAAAAACATGTGTGGTCCAATGATATAGACACGTATGGGATTTGTAAGCAATCTCAACGGTGCATTTGAAATTTTATTTTCGTGTTGATCATCATTATTTGCACCTTATTTTTATTCGTAAAAAAAATAAAAATTGGAGTTTTGTTTTTTTGTTTTTTAAATGAGAAGTGTAAATTAGTTTATAGGAGGAGAAATGGGACCAAAGTGAAAAGTGTTTAAAAAAAAGGGTCCCAGTATGTTGATTTGTGTTTGAATTGGGTATGATTTAGGTTTGGTCTGACCTGAGATTCAAATCCATATTCAAATCAGCTTTGGATTGAAATTTGAAGTGTTAAATCATCCTCACACTAAATCCCAGATTCAATCTAAAGTTAATTTGAGTGTGAGTTTGAGTCTCAAATCAAACTCAAATCAGACCCAATCTAAAGACATGTACTGTCCTTAACAAAAAGTTCATTTACAAAATTTAAATTTAAAATTGTGTTTAAGAAATACTAAACTCTTAACTTGAGCTAACTTATGTCTTCTTAATAAATACTAAACTCTTAACTTGAGCTAACTTATGTCTTCTTAATATTAGTGGTTCGCGATGAATAATTCAACTCTCCACACACTAATGTCTGGTTTGTCCGCATATAAAATAAAGACAACATATAAAATAAATTATTATCTCCATTCTAAATTGATGTCCATTATCCCATTCAAGTATGTTTTTAGTTTACTATATTGGCAATATGTTTACATACATAGATAGGCCACAAAGTATTTTCTCTTATTTTTTTTTCTTTTTTGGGTGAATACTAAGCATTTTTGTTTATTTATATGGAAATGATATTTGCATAATCTTATATGAGTTTTTTCATATTCGGTTATGAATTTAGTATTATAAATCTCATGATTTAAAATGTGTGTTAGAAATTAGAATATTCAAGATTCTACACGACTTATGTGGTGATATGGTTTTTTCTTGTAACAAAATTTTATATGGGATAAGAAATCATAATAATTAATGATTTTGATTTACCTTTTGAAACTGAATTTATTTTTTGTCTGAATCCGAAATATATTCTTAAAGAAAAAGAAAAGGAAGATGCTGAAAATCTTCTCTGCATTTGATATCCAACTGTTTGTTTACAATAATAATTGTCATCAAAGAAATTAAAGAAGTGGGCCCACCCTTTCCTCTTTTCTCGTTCCAACATCGTTAGATCCAATAGAGGCATTGCGACACGTAACCTTCTTTATACGCACTGGATCCCAATCCAACGGCTCAGATCTCGCCGTAACCCAAACTCAAACCTTTTTCCCAACTATTCTCTACCTTTGTTTGCTCTTTTCCATTCTCTCTCACACACAAAAACACGTCAAATTTATCTTTTGCCAATAAAAAATAAACATTTCATAATCATAACTCTCTGACCCAACTCGGACATTTAGCACCATACAATTCCACTCCATACCCTCCCTCCCAAAACACCTCCATACCATTCTCTAAGCAGATTCAACCTACGATCTTTAACAAACCCACAAGGTTATTTTGGTAAAAAACTCACTTTTTTATTTATTTACTCCTTGCGTTCAGAATTAAATATTTATTTTTTATACAAAATAAATAGAAAATTGAACATTTACCTTCGGATTTTTCCCAAAGTTACAATTTTTATGTTTTCCTAGGTACTGACTTGTGATTTTCTTTCATGTGCATGTTGTGATAAAGAAAAAAAAATTACAATTGTTTCTTGATTATTGTTGTGCATTTTTTTTCCAGGAATTCTGATCAGAGTTCAATTGCTATGAGGGGTCACGGCAGCAACGGGGTTAGGGGGTTGGCTTCTCCGGACAGAGGAGGGGTTGGCCAAGACAAGAAAGGTAATAATAACGGGAACCACCACCATACCAACAACAATAATAATAATCATAGTAGTAAGAACAACCACAACAATAATGAGAATAATAATAATGGGTCATCTGCTTCATCGGATAGCAAGAAAGGAGGGGGAGGTGGATCATCATCTGGGAGTGATGCAATCCCGGTTGTTTGGCCACCTAAGTTTGTGATCGCCTTGACAAATAAAGAGAAAGAAGAAGACTTTATGGCTATCAAGGGCTCTAAGCTTCCTCAAAGACCCAAGAAGAGAGCTAAGTTCATTCAACGCACTCTTAATGTAAGATAATTTTTCTTCTCTTCCAATTTTCTTTTATTGATTCATTCATTCATATGCTTAAATTGTTGCAATTAGTGATCATCCCTTGTTCAATTCTTTCGGTTCAAGTATGATTTTACTTGAAAGTTAGCTGATTTGCCCAGTCAATTAACTGCCAATAGAGGATTCCGAGAATGTTTCTATAGCAAATTAAGATACTTGCTTCGACCAAAATCGAATGTTCACTTTCCTATTTCAATATGGCACGGGCGGAGTAGTTTTTTTGGTATTTACTGCCAGATGATTTTAGGGAGTCAACTTCATAACAATTTTTTGTTTAGGTATCTTCTATACACAAATGCTATAAACTATGTTGCATATATGAGCAGGTTTTGTTTTCTTTATGCAAGTGAATTGGAGTCCATGTGTTCATTTATGAATTTTGTTATGATGAGATTGAAGTTAGATCTTTAGGTTTATTGTTGGATTAGGGTCTTCCATCAAAGCATTGTTTCTTGAAATGATTTTGGAGGGGGCTTTTATGATACTTTTCCATTAGAACGTTGAATCCAGGAAAAAAAGTAGAAGTCTATACAGTACCAGAAACCAGATGCTGTGAAAAAGAATACTATTCAGAAACCAAATCTGGCCCAACTAGTGACCGTAACCAAAGAAAAGTGATGGTCTCTTTTGTGGCTTTGTGCTGTGGAGGAGCCAGCAGAAAAATGTAAAACTCATGATAGGTATAAAATTATGGAAAATTCTCTTAGATAAGTATGCATCTTGGTAGATTATATGCATTTTACACTTATTAATAAAGTTTCTTCTAATGCTTTGGCTTTTACTACCTCTTTTTGGGCCTTCTGATATAAAGTAAGTTAGATGTTTCTATTTTGTAATAAGTGTCGGAATGGAAAATATATATTTTTTATTGTAATTAGTGGTACCCATGTTTGGACCACCTTGCAACTTGTGACAAAGGCATAAAGGATAGAGGGCTTACAAAAAGACAGAGAAGCTTTGTTGGTTTTAGGTGGTCTTTGGTGTGATGCACGAGACGTGTTGGTACAGCTACATTGTCTTACTCTTACATGGTCATCATATTTTTATTTGATTAATGGAATCTTATTTAAATCAACTTTTGATGCCAATTTATATCCCCTGAAAACCAATTTTCCTGCTCCAATTAAAATATTCTGGTTGTTAGGACTTCATATTAAGCAAATGGTTAAGATAATTATTCTCTCTTACTTGTCACCTTCCTTTGAGCTTTTTGAGCTTTGGAAATGAGTCGAGAACTGCTATAGTAACATGTTAAATTTATAAGAAACTTGTCAATTGTCTTGCTATAAAAATCTTAATTGGGTTTTGTTTTTGCGTGGCAGTTGGTAAGTCCGGGTGCATGGTTATGCGACTTGACGCTAGAACGTTATGAGGTTCGAGAGAAGAAGGTGGCCAAGAAGGTAAGCTGAATTTGTTTGGTTTTGAATTCATAATTTTGGAAATATTGTTTGTTTTGAACCGGCGGTTTTCTAACTGCAGAGACCAAGAGGTCTAAAGGCCATGGGAAATCATATGGACTCAGACTCCGAGTAGTGCAACTCTTGTGCGAGACGAGTGTACGAAGGGAGAAGAAGATGGAAGGCAAGGCTGGTGATTATTGAAGGAGGAGATTAAGTTTTTGGGTCCTTGTCTAAGGATATATGAAGCCTATACTTTTGACGTGCGTGATATTTACTTAGTATTCCATTGACATATTTCCAAGTGGAAAGAAATGAAATAAGAAAATTTTGCAAATATGCTGTTTTCTTTGAGCTATATCCATATCTATCCTTTCCAATCCTCGCCTTCTTGGTTTTTTGCTTTTGAAGTGATTGATCAAGGGAAAGTGAACAATGTCTTTTTGCTTTTTTA
>JAOWBF010236233.1:0-13347 GCA_028566175.1 Vinca major
ACAGCGGCGGCAGGCAGAAAGACGAGGGTAACCGGAACCAGTGGAAGTACCTGTCTCTGGATACGCTCCCTTCCCTCATTTCCCGCCCTGGAACGACACCAACACCGAGAGCGCTTCCGTCTGGTACACAATTCCCCTCCCTCAATACGCTCCTTTCCCTCCTTTTTCGCCCTGGAACAACGCCAACCGCGAGACCGCTTCCGTCCACACCACTCCTGCGCCCAAAAGGCACCGCTCCAGCTTTTCCCTCAATGTGGCCATCTGCAGCCACAACGAAAAGGTGGATCCTTGGGCAATTGATCCACCCAAGAGGGAGGACATCTACCGGAAACTCCAAAACAGAGAATATAGCTGGCCAGAGGGGACGATTGGGAGCACCTGGCAAGCAGTGATTGAGGAGTGGTGAAGGAGCCCTCCTGGTGTTGGACAGGGCGTGTACGAGTTTAGTTGTGTCAACATCGGTGTGGTCAAAAATTACACAAACTCGAGCGATGAACCTGTTCTTGCTGTCTGGATACATCCCACAGTTTAGCCTGCTAAGTTGATGAAGTATTGATTTTACTCAGCCCTCTTAACAAGCTTGCGAACTTGGTGACAAATGGTCCTGAAATGTCGCAACCCCTTTTGCAGATCGGCCAACTGGTCATGAGGAGGAGGACCGCCGCCGTAGATGACGCACGCAAGGAAGAAGCATTGAGTGGTATGGCAGTAGATATAGCCTACGAGCTTCGTCTAAGATCTGGACAGCAAGCTCCCGGACCGGAATAATGACGAGGACTAAAGGCTCTCAGCACGAACCCTGTCTGTCCGCCGCCGGGTTGTAGTTGGACGGATCGGGTCGAGGAGCAGCAGCGAGCTTCATCGAAAATTGACTTCGCTGGTCGCTTTTTGGCATTTGCCCTTGCGTGAGTTGAGAATCCGAGGAATCCTGCTCTCTACACGCACGCCCAGAGCGAAACAGCAGTAAAAGGGCCAGCCAAGCTCTCTCGTTTCTGCGCATGTCAGCCGCCGCCGGCGGCATGCGAACTGGATATACCTACCATCACCACCCAATATCCTCCGCTTCACTACCTGTAAAATCCGGGGTGGTGAGACGCGGGCGCTTGAGCTTTCCCTTGCCTGTCGCGGAGGTGTTTGCGTTTGCGTCACGCCTGGCGTTGAATTCTCCCCTGAGGTTTCCCAGTGAGCTTGCGTCGCCGCTGTTTGCGCCACCGCGGTTTGCGCTGCTGATCCCACGCCCCATGCCCATGCCCCTGGCTCCCAGTATACCGCGACCTCGAGCATTTCGGGAGTCCGTTCCGGACGTTGGGAGCGGCAAGCAGGTAGATTCCTTGTTCAGGTTTGCGGAGCTAGCTAGGGCGGCCGTCGGCGTCGGGCCACCAAAAGTTGATCGTGGCCCAGCCAGCTGCTACGCCACAGCGTGGTCCGTCTTTCTCGAGGTCCTCCTCCTCGGGAGTGTCTGCGAACGGGTCGACGAAATCGGGTGAGTTTGTTCGCGGGGGTGCCTCCTCGTCAGTGTCTTGACGCGAAATCCACGGCCGTCTCCGGGTCCGCGCTCGGCTTGTGGCCCGCAGCGTGGTCGTTGGGGGAGTGAAGGTGCGCGGCCAAAAGTCTGTGGGAGGCATTCTCGCCTCGCAAACTTTCTTTTCGTTGAATGAGTGTAGGGCTGATGGAGAGTGAGTGAGTGTAGCATCTCCAGCACCATCCATCTTCTTTTGCCCGCCGTGGCACCCGCATGCATGCATGCCTCTTTACGAATGATCAATGAAGCGAGCAAGGACGGGAGGCAAATGGCAAACGGCAAGTCGACAGTCTACCACTTCACAGCGGCAGAAAATGTCATGCGGAGAAAGGAGTCGACGGACGGACAGAGATGGAGAGGAGAAACAGCAAATCCATTTTTATTTTTACAAATTTCTAAAAACAACTACTGCTTGTAGTTGAGGCGGCCGAGGGGGCGCAAACACATGTGAAATCCAGGCGCGCGAGCGCCCGGGCCGCTATTCTCATTAGTACCTAACATATGCGAATGGAGAGTGATCTTGTAGCTTACTGGTCATCCTCGTCGTCGTCGTCGTCGTCGTCCTCCTCCTCCTCGTCATCCTCGTCGGCGACGGCGGCGGCGGCGCCCGGGACCGCGCTAGTTCCATCAGCGTCTGGCTTGTGAATGGAGAAAGAACTGCAGCTTACTCCTCGTCATCCATCTCCATGTCCTCGTCGCCGTCGGCGGGGGCGGCGCCCGGGACAACACTGTTCTCATCAGCATCTGACTTGTGAATGGAGAATGCACTGCAGCTTACTTGTCGTCGTCGTCCTCGTCCATGTCCTCGTCTTCATCGTCATCGTTGGCGGCGGCGGCGGGCGGGACAACGCTACTATCATCAGCACCTATTCACGGGGAACAGGCCGGCAGGAGAAATTGAACTCACTTGACGGCCGGGAGGGCGGCGGCCGCGGGAGCCAAGGCCGGGTGACTGTCTCAATCAACACCTATCAATTAGGGAATTAGGAGCATTTGAGCTTACATGGCGGCCGGGGGTGGACCGGTGGGGGGAGCCGGAGGGAAGCTATCTCAATTAGTAACTATTCGTGGGCAGACAGGAGGACGACGTGAACTTACATGGGGGCCGGGGGAGGGCCAGCAGGGGGAGCCGGAGGGAAGCTATCTCAATTAGCAATTACTCGTGGAGAGACGGGAGAACGACGTGGACTTACTTGAGACCCGGAGGAGGACCGGCGGCAGCAGCAGCAGCACTGGTGTTCTCAATCAGATCGATATGGTAGAATGCGACATGTTCTGATGACCTACTGGATCTGGGAGTTCGCCCGCCGTTGCTGGTTGCGGGGGACCTCCCGCTGGTTGAGGGCGGCCTACACAGCACGTCAAGTTAGAGGAAGATACATTGAAGTGTTGAGAGCAGTCTTACGAGGTGAGCTTGGGCACCGGGGGTGCCGGCGGCCACGTGGCGCTCGGCGGCGCGGCGCTGGCGCGAGCGAGGCATGGTGATGATGACGATGATGGTGAGGGTTGGATGGTGGTGGTGGTAAACCTGAAGGCAGAGAGAGAAAACCCGCCGGCGGGCGGACCCACCGGCGGACAACCACCCGATCCCGCCGCCTGCCTGACCTGCACCCACACAAGCCTCCACCTTCAATTCTCTCTTTGCTCGTGCGCGAGTCATGTTCAGACATGCACACATGGCTCCTCTCGTTCCAAGCCTTTGGCTGACCAGAACAGGACGACAGGTTGCGTCAATGCCCCATTGGAAGCATGCAGCCAACGCCGGCACTACCTGCGCGACTAGTCAACCAAGCCGATCTTCGAGGCCCCAACCTACCCGCCCACACAGCTTCTCCCGAAGCTTGCGTCACCTTGACGGATAGAACTTGCGTCAAATACGGTGTGCAAGTAGGACAAAAGGGAACAAGGAGAAGGAAAGGAATGATGCAGCCTGCTTCGGCGCCAAACCCGGCAATGCGAGATGGAGAATGCACAAAGTTGCCAGCTTTCTGTGGGAAACTCGGTCGGTGTTGGTGGGCGCTGGGCGCGAGGGACCGGACAAGAACCATGCACATGGGATGGGAACAAGGTCAGGATCTGAGGTACAGGTCGTGAGCATCCACAGAGGAAAACTTCCTGGGAAATAAGGAGGATTGCCCAACAGGCCGCGGCTAAGCAAGCTCGGTTCCTTTGGCGGCGTGGTTTTCCTTTCCAGTTGGCTGCTCGGCTTGTTCGCTGTTCAGCTCTTTTTGGGAGGGTAGGAACCGTAGAAAGTGCCGATCCGCTTCCTAGCGGCGCGTACTTACAACGCCCGGGATGGATACTTGGCCATGTTTTCTTCTTTGTCTTTGGGCGCGGGCTGGCCGTGGGACGGCGGAAGGGTTTACGGGGTCATGCGCGTCGGCCCACTTCTGGCGGCGGGAAAGAATGACTCCAAATAGGAACACTTCAAAATGTCATTATGAAACCGCTCTAGCTCCATATTTATCATTTTCCCCGGCAATTCAACTCCTACATGCGTAAGCGCAATCGCTCCGGCGACAAACCTGGGAAAGCATGCATGCATCTTGGCATGCTCTCCTGGCTGGAACAGATGGTAGCAGCACTCGGCAGATGGCAGGCCGCGTGCGGTGTTGAGGGCGTGGTCTGCGGGTGATGGAGGAGCCAGATAAGGTGGAAGATCTCGAGGAGTGTGGGGGGAGGGGACATCCTGATGATCTCGATAAATGCTTGATGATATCCTGCTCCAGCAGAAAGGCGGCCGACCAAGTGGTTTCATGTATCAAGGCGTGGGAAGAGTCGACACTCGGGTGGACGCACTGATTTGGGCCATCTACTTTCCCATCTCCTACCCTCGATAGCGAGCCCGAGTGAGATGGGATGAGGACCCGTCGGAAGGCCCGCCACAAAACACCAGGACTCGACATAACGCCGAATCAGTTCTTTCACCCCCTCATCCATGGATGCATTCCCTTGCAGAGACACCAAGAGCGACGAGTGATCTTGCTAGCAATTCTGAATCGGAGTCAACGGGGAGGCGAGACAGACAACATGCGTACGTACCTACGTGCCGAGGTATCAAACCGCGCAGAGGCGTCGAGGAACCCATGGGGCAGTGCAGGACAGAGCGAGTGTGCCCACAAAAGTATACCAACGAGTGCTCGACCGAGAGCGGCGGGATGCCATGGGTAAGAAAGACAGGTTCGATGTTATCGGTTGCGTTGGTGCGCATCAAGTCACAGTGTACATCTTCTTTGCGCTTCCCACTCAGTTTCAACTCCAACTTACGGACCCGGTACCGCCCTCGTTGTTGATGCCGCAAATGTCCTCAACCTTGGCCCGCAGGAAGCCTGAAGCCCTCAGGCTTCCTGTAGACGATGCGCAGGCCAACGTGTCGCGGTCCACGGCGGCTTTGGTATTACAGGCTCCCAAGTTACCTCGGTCGCCATGAAGCTGTACCTACACTTCGTCGATATGTCGCCTGCTTGAAGTTCTTCGGGGTCAACTGGTTTCGAGGTGGCCGGAAGACTTGTGGTCGGTTTTGAGAGCGGCGAATTTGGCACGGGCAAAGAGGAGGCCATGGGTCACGGCGGCGATGCCCGGTGTCGGCGATTGATGAGCTGCGGCGGTGGCCTTGGAAACAGTCAGCGAACGAAAAGAGAGAAGGAGAGGACGCGCTGGTGCTGGCGAACCGACTTGCTGCCTCTGATTTCTCACGCGGTGTGACAGCAGGGTTGTTTGATAGAGTGTGCTCCTCCACCAACTCCAAAAAGGCTGAAAGAGGCCATCTGACAGCACCCAGGCCATACAGAGCCACTAGAACGCCATAGCGTCGCCGTCTCGAGCCATGGCGAGTCTGTCCTGACAGAAGCCACGGTGCAGAAAGGTGTTGAGAGCGCCGCACGACGACGATTTGACGGTTTCGGGCCAGATTTGAGGGAGGGACAGGGCAGGTTGCGCTGGTCGTAACGCGTGGGTGTTGTGCATCGTGGTTGTGGTTGTGGTGTTGTGGCTGTGAGGTGGCACTGCAACCCGGACTCGCTGACACGTGACTGCGCGCCACTGCCGCCGGCGTGCCTGCCTCAACACCAACGCGACTGCAGCCATTACTACCAGCACCTCACCACCACCTCACCACCACCACTACCACCTCCACGGCTGAAGCCAACCAGCACCATGTATCCCAATCGCTTGAAATACGTGCCACCATAAGCGATGCCCGCCATGTCCAAGAGCCGCACCAACAGTCGCACCAACAGCTCGAACACAGCGAACAACACCAACACCCGAGCAAAAAAGTCGTCCAAGTGCGACTCTGCGACACAGACGGGCGACGACGGACTGTCCCTTGACCCACTGTCCCTTAACCCACACAAAATAGTAATTCTCCGCCTCAAGCAGCGACTCGCAGACACCTGGAAGGTGCCCCTCGACACGATCCAACAAACCTTTGGCGAACCTGATTCCAAGGACTTCCTCAAGTACGTGGTCAAGATTGCCGACAAGTTGTCCTTCGAAGACACCAAAGCCCGCCTGTTCAAACAGGGATCCATTCGCAGGGACACCAGGGCGCCAGGCCGTGCCGGTCGCAAGCGCATTCAGGCGCCGGGCGACGCCCGAAAGGTTTTGCAAGATTTGAAAGCTGGAGACACTGTCAAGGACCCGCCTGACCGAGCGTCGAGTGTGCTGAGTGAGGACGAGGGCCCGGCGTCACCTCCAGTCGAAGGCTCTCGCCGTGCTGAACCCCCTCTCGAGGATCCGCCGTCTGAAGACGACATTGACATGTCCGAAGTACTCTCAGACCCAGAGGCAACTGCGCCAGTCAAACGTCGATCCTTTGGCTCAGATCCAGAGACAACGCCGCCCGCCAAACGCCGATCCTTTGGTCGTATTACTTCGCCACTGGAGAGTCAACAGACCGTGGAGCAGCAAACCTCGCCCCGCTTTAGAAACGTCAATATGGACAACAGGCGAGATAATCAGGCCGGGGCCATGAAAACACCCCCACTTACTGGTGACGAAAATCCCTTTTCCAACCATAAAAGCAAGGCCAAGGCTTCCAAGAACCCCCCGCCCACACCGCTCACAGCCGGCACAGGACGAATACCCAAGGACTTGGTTGTCACAGGCGATGGCGGACTGGAGAGCATCATTGAAGAATCTCCCGAGTCGCAACCTCCTGGCCCGTCAACTTGGCTGCAATCATTTTCAGACGCAACTCAGCTTTCCACCGCTGACAATGAAGCGGATGAAACTGCATCAAAGGAAAAATGCAATGGAAACTCCAGCACGGGCGTCTTATCCAACGAAGCTCTCCACCGTTTGGCCAACAACGAGAAGCTCTGCGACGAGAGCGTCAACTTTTTCATCAAAGCCGCCTCCTCAGTGAGACCTGGATGGAAGTACATTGACTCGACCAACTTGACCCGCCCAACCAATCTCGAGTACCTCGATTGCCCGGAGAATGAAAGCAACACCATCATCGGCGCAGCTTGCCAAAATGGCCACTGGACATTAGTGAGATGCACTCAAACCCCCACCGGCTTTCGTACAGAACATTGGGACCCTCTCGGCGACGGAAAATCAAACAATGCAGTCACGGAACTTGTCAAAAACTTCCTAGCCAACCAACAGCAGTGGAGTGCTTGCGCACCCGAGCAATTGTCAGAACGATTTTGTCCGCTCCAGAACAATCAGACTGACTGCGGTGTCATCGTTTCTGTCATAAGTCTGTACCTCGGTGCCGGCGAGTCCCTTCCAGTGACCGTCGACACGGAATTCTGGCGTGACGTCCTAATACGTCTCCAAGGTGGTGAGCAAGATGAAGAGGAAGATGGCCCGGGCAAACAGCAGCATTCCAAGATTGAGGCCATGACGCGTTTGATGCGGTCCTTTAACGACGCCAATGACGCTCTTCACGTGGTCAATTCGCTGCATGTGCGCGCAAAGGACGCACTCAACCAGGCGCAGCGCCGTCTCGAAGATGCAAAAAACGACTTGAAACGGCAACACGCAGCTTTGAATGGCATAAAGCTCTGCTCAAGGAAGAATACCCAAGCAGAGTGTGAGCTGTCGCAGGGGATCCGTCGCTCCTGCTGTGAGGTGGGGTTTGTAAAACAGCGGATGCAAATGCTCCAGACGTTGCAGCCAGGACTTGCTTCCGCCTGTAAGCTCGCTCAGGATAGATGTGACATCATCAAGTTGAAGGTCCAGTCTAGCTAAGAAATTAGGTGCCTAGCTAATCAATATTAATCCAAAGGTGTAGCTAAGAAATCGGGTACCTAGCTAATCAATATTGATCTTCATGTTGGGCATGCTCTGTGAGTGAATTGCAGCTCTGTTTCTAGTGAAAAGCGTCCTTGCCTTTTGACTGGGCTCGAATGCGCTGGATGAGTGTGCAACAGGAAAGGCACACCTGTAGAGCTTGGCTCCAGTCTGGTCCAGTACATCAAACTGTCCCCAGCACCCCGTTGCGCACTCTGACGGCCTCCCGACGCTCGAGACTGCCAAGTGCCCACCGCCGACACGAAGGAATGATTGGAGCGCGAGGTCATGTTGCAATTTCCCTCCAGCGGCTTTGCTCATCCTCGACCGCTGCCGCTACCTACCTATTGTACTCATCTACCTCCTCTACCGCCCGCCACCTACCGATGCCCTCCTCATTGCCTTCAAACTCTCCAATCACCCCCTGCCCCTTGCAACTCTTTTCCAAAGAGATGATTGGCGACACGCTGCTGGACACGGAGCTGCCTGCCGGAGGGCGAAGACGTCAGCTCAGCCATGGACCGTTTGCCCAAGGCCGCGTAGCCCAAGCCGGAAAGCGAGTTGCCAACGAACGCTGCGGAGCAAAAGCCGCCGCTGCCGCCGCCAGCCGTCCATCGACAAGCCGGGACACCGATCATAAACCAGGGGCTGCCGTGCTCGTTCCATCGCCCTTCTCCACGCCCGATACTCTCTCCCGCGACATCAGTCAAGCGGCGCATCTGCGAAAGTGCCGGGTTCGTCGAGGAGTGGGTGGGCGACGCAGGAAAAGCTGGCGGAGAGCGAAGCCAAAAAGAACACTTCTCCTCGACGCGCTCGACGGTCTTGGCCGCGGCGAACTTCCTGCCGGCACCTATCCTTGTTGGGCTTGCGGATGGCGACACCGGCGTTCAGCTGGGGGCTCGATGAGCAAGAAGAGTCTGATGGATTCATGCAAAGCGCCTATGCCACAGACACCTCCACGAGATCCACTCGCTTAGCGCAACCCGTCAAGACCATCGATCCACGACTTCGTCCTGCTCTTTCGTCACTTTCCAAGCCCTTCAATCCGAATCTCCCGCCTGCCCCGTTTCCCAGTCTTCCACTCGACAAACCAGGACCATTTCCAGACGCGACGTCACAAGATCAGCAACCGCAACGAGGCGCTTTGGTCTGCGCCAGGAGGCTGGGGCGTACAAATGCATAACCGATGTATTTGTGTTGTTGTGAATGTCGCACTCTCAATGGGCCGAAGGCGTTTTGATGATGGAGATATCCGCGAGGAGGTTGAAAGGTATGTGTAGTGGATACCGCAGGACCACGGCGAGTGACTGGAAGTTGTGGCTGACGTACATTGAAGTGAGCTGGATAGGTCAAGATGAAGGTTGAAGAAGAGACAGGCGACGTAGCTTGGAGCTTCGACGCAAGGTCATTGTGTCCAGGCCTTGCATGGCGTACCGTCCTTGCGTAGCCGACAGAAAAGCTGCATTCATCTTCTCTCTACTGGTGGTGGAATTGACTGGTGGACGCTCAATGAGGGGCAGCTCAAAGAGGGAGGGTTGTGTTGCACTGGAAATCGTCGCGCTTGGTAGCTGAATTCCTGTAGCCTGGTACATTAGCAAAAGTATTACACTTGTAAGCGAGTTGCTCACCTCCAACTTTCTCTGTTGCATTCAAATGGTTTGTAGCATGGACTGAGGGGGGGCAGTGTTGGTAGGAGGTGGTTGCAGACACTATTTGAATCCGACCCTTGGATCTAGTGACTATATGCTGCCACAAGAGTTCTGCTGTGGCTGAGTATGCAGGGAGATGGCAATGCTCACGCGATCGACTTTGAAGAGGTGGTCAAAGGGCGCCTGGCGGACTTTGGCTCTTCTGCGGGCGTGTCTCCGACCTTCAAAGGAGTAGATGAGCAGTGAGCGTACTCTTGGTGGTTCGTGAGGCTGCCGCTGCCTTAATCCTGGCTAGGATTTCTTTGCGTCATTGAATGAAAGTTGAGTGAGTGAAGGACCGACGTACGGACGGACAGATGATGCAAAGTGGGCGGGTGTTGACGGGGCAAAGACCATGAGAGAGGTGGAGTGGACTGGAGGAGCTGGGCTGGGACTTTGCCGCCGGCGGTATTTGATGCCGGCGGAACAGCTACGGCACCCGGCCCAACTGGACCCGCCCGGCGGGTGAGTTATTCCGTTCCATCTCCGCCGCTGGCACTGGATAGGTAGGCATAAATACCCGCCGCCTCCCTCGCACCCTCAGTCCCCGTCTCATCCCCCTCTCATCCTCCTCAGCGCACCCATCCTCATCACGACAATTCTCAACCAAGTCAGCACTCAAACTCGACAAAGCAGATCGATCCAGAGCGAGACACGGGTGCGGTCATCATCTATGATAGACCATGAGCTCCCAGACGTATCTGAGAGAAACTTCTTGAGGAATATGGTAATCACCGCCCAAAATTCCCCTCTGGAACCTGCTGACTTTCCTGACGCTCCAAGACACACCAGCAGATGAAGGCTCCCTGGACACACAGCCAATCATGCTTACTCCTGAAGAGTCAGAAGCACAAGCAACCTCAGCGAAACACGAAATTGGCTTGCAGCTGTCACTTTCCGCGCTTGTGCGTGAAAGTTAATGGGGAGAGACCTCAAGTCCTCTGAAACGTCACAGCACCGGTCCAGCAATCAGGTAAGAAGTTCCACCAATTCACACAGCCAACCACCATTTGCTGATGAAACTTACAGACACGCATCCGGAATACAATCACTTTTGGCATGGAAGGCATCAGAAACATGTTGTGCTAGCAAGAATTGAATGAAACATGTCCTGACCCACCTCTTGTCCTGCATGCACCTGACGTGACGTGACTTGATTATGAAGTGCCTGCTGCGAAGCCTCCGTTTCAACAGCCGTGTTAGAGCAGCCGTGCGGTGCTGTTTTTGGGGCGTGTTGGGCGGTTGGCTGCCCGCTCAAGAATGCCCTGGCCGTTGCCGTCGCCGTTGTCCTCACCCTCGCCCGTAGGAGGTTGCATTGTGATTTGAGCTTGTACAAGCCATGGTGGTTATGGTCCGGCGGTCCGGCGGTAGACGCATTGGCGGGAGACGCGTGCCGTTCAGGGCGTCCTCTAGTCAGCTGCACTGCAGGGCAGTCAAGCGGTCAAGCCGCGACGACGCGTTGTGCTGAGCAGAAACAAATTTTATTCATGTTCAAGAGTGACCCACGAGCTTGCGACACCAGTCATTGTTACATTGATTGAAGAAGGAGGCGTGTGCCGAGCGGGGGTGCTTCCCGCCAGCGAGATAGACTAGTCGCCAGTGAGAAGGCCATTCTCGCCAGCGGGAAAGCCAATCCCGCCGGCAAGAAGGCCATTCCCGCTGGCGAGTATGATTCCCGCTAGCGGGATTCACCGGCCACTACTTACACTACCGTTCCACGATTCCACCCAGAAGCAAACACGAGAAACATCAGAGCCCGCCAATGCCCTCACAGACACATCACCTGCCATGATACAGATTCAACAGACAATGAAGAGCACTGTGCAAAGATCCTCGCTTGTGCCGCCCCGAGCCACGTACATGTCTTCGGACACGTCTGTCATCTGTCTTGGCCAGTCGCCTTGCCGGATGCGCGTCGGCCACTCTCATTTCTCTTCTCTGCCAGCAGTGCGACGGATGCATTCCTGAGTGCCTGCAAGAAAGATTGGAGGCAGGTGTTCCTTGTGATGCCGCCGGCGTGCCCGACACTAGGTGCCTGTACAGGCGGGCTGCCCCAGGCTAGGGCGTTTGGATAAACATCGGCCCAGACGCGTTGCGTCGCGTCGCGTCTTCCCCGCCGCCCGCGTCAGGTCGTTCACTCCTCCGCCGTCTCCCTCCACACCACGACGGCAACGAGACAACGAGACAACAACCGTCACATCAGCCAGGCCTGGACGGGCAAATGGTCAATAACCGCCCGAGGAAACGCGACCCTCTACTCCTTGGTTTCCTCACCCAGTCCATCCGCGACGCTACCCGTGCTCGCCACCATCCTCACCATGGACATCATCCAAGGTACAGGACGCTCCCACTGCAGCCGCTTCAGCCTCCTTGCTAACCTCCGCTCGCTACAGACTGGGCCGCGTTCCTGACGGTGCAGCAAGACAACTCGTCGCACTCTTCCACGTCATCAAAGAGCTCGCCACTGGTCGCACAATCCGGATGCGTTCAAACCTCCAGTCAATAGCACCCGAGATATTCCGCACCCTCGGCCACATCTACGTCGACAAGGTTCGGCAGTGGCAGAGCTTCCTCTAGCAAGGAGAAGACGACGAAGGCGGAACGGGCGCTCGAGAACATTGAGCAGAGCTTCGCCGCGCCCTTCTCCATGCTCCTGTCGCTCCTCAACTTGTACCTCGTCCCAAACGGTCCTCTCTCCCATCAGCCCACCTCTAACCTCGCAGGAATTCGCAAATCCCACAAGCGGCTTAAGAGCAGCTGTTCGAGAACCAGGAGAGCAGTAGGCCAAGCAGCAGTCGGTTTGAACAGGCTTTCTTGGCCGCTGGCTGCGAGTCTGGGCCCGCCAAACAATGTCAGGCTTTCTTCGCTCCTTTGGCCCAAAGTTTGGGTGATTGGTTGATCTCGTGTGCAGGTCCGGGTGGCTATACATGGACTCAGACAACGGCGAGTTGGTGGTCGCCACGGCCAACGAGAACATAGGCGCGGTCTACGAGCTAGATGTGATCAGGTCTCCGACCAAGGGCGCACAGGTTTTCGCGGATGACGCCCGAGAACGTCGTGCGAGTTCAAGTAGACTGACCTGGTTGAGAGGAGAACTTGAACAAACTCACGCATCTGCCGATGAGCTAGACCTCATCTTGCGCTTCCTCTCGCCTTGTTCCTCATCCCCATGACTGAGAGGAGAACGAGTCGTGCTCCTCGCCCACCATCTCGCAGGTGTTTGTGTTCGCCTCCCTCTCCATGGCTTGATCTCATATGCTAATGGTGATAGCTTCTTCCCAACAAGCACCTGTCGCCCGTTCCATGCCCGACCTCTACCGTCAGAACTCAGGTCCTTTCCCTCATTTTCATGGACAGGCAGGGGCTGCTACGCGGCAGAGTCCAGGCGGCACACCCGGAGACCCTCCAGCAAGATGTTCTCAGCCGCCTCCACTCCCTGGGACGCTTGCCCACGCAAGGGCTCTTTTCATCATCACCAACAAGGCATCACTCCTCCCCACCGCCACAAATATGCGCACACGCTCCACGCGCTCCGACTCTCCAAGCAAGGCCTCACCTCACAAACTAGAATCACCACATAAGCCGCGAACCATGCGTAAGGCAGCCAAGGAGGCGCGTGAGGGCACCCCCAGCGCGCTCCCCCTCTCTGAGCAAGGCCTTGCCGCATAAACTAGCATCGCCATGTAAGCCGCGAACCACGCGCAAGACGGCCAAGGAGGCGCATGAGGGCACCCCCAGCGCGCTCCGCCTCTCCGAGTACTCCACGCGCTCTACCTCCCCGAGCAAGGCCTCACCTCACAAACTAGCATCGCCACGTAAGCCGCGAACCACGCAAGCCGTGCACCACGCGCAAGGCGGCCAAGGAGGCGCGTGAGGGCACCCCCAGCGCGCTGC
>JAOWBF010236420.1:0-13346 GCA_028566175.1 Vinca major
ATACAATATCTAGGAAATATATATATATATATATATATCCACTCATGCATGTTGTATGACCCCTAAAAGCGAACTCAAATCACCTAAAAATAAACGAATTCAAATCATTGAAACTTTAGATAAGTATTTCATATCATGATACACAGTTCAATACTTATGGATATTTTATATAGATTTATAAATATATTTAAAATTTAATGTTATTTTATTACTATATAGAGGTAAATTTATTAAAGATGGTCCTAACAAAACATGAAATATTATAATGTAGAATTTATTTTTATTTATAACGAGTCTCGAGTTATAACATGATTTTTTAAGGAAATTATTCTTATATAGAGTTATTACTGTAGATGCGCTTTTCTTCTGTGGTTCAAATTGTAATATTGAAGATACGGTTAGTAAAGTATGATTTGCCGGTTAAGCAAAATTAGGAAGACAAATAAGATTTACAAAATGAAATCAAAACAATAAAAGAAAATAAAGAAAATATGGAAACTGACCTCGGTACGCTTTGTTGCCGGCGAGATCACGCGAATCATTGATACATATTCAGCGGAATGGTTTCCGGTAGCAGCACATGCAGGCAAACCCCGAGGAGCAGTACGAGAATAGATTGTAAGAATTTCATTTCCTGAGGAAATCTTGTCAATAGATTCGAAGAAAAAAACATGAGGAGCTTCACAAGGATCACCAAAAGGCTTTCTTGTCTGAAACATTAAATGGGGTGGCTTTGAATTCTTTTTCCACGGCTCAAATGTTTCAATGGGATTTTCCAGCCAACTCCTACGAAGAACATTTTCGTAGATATGAACTGAGTAACCCCAAGAAACTGAAAATGACCATTTATTTTGCCTTTGATAACAAATTGTTTGTTGAAACAAACGAGATTGATCCACGTTTCCTGCTTTCATTAGATGTTGTATCGATTCGAAATCTTCCATTTTTGGGAAAATTGGTTCCAAGACATCCATATGGTGAAGAGACAAGACTAGTTCTTTCGGATGTGATGATAAAAATCCTGATAAATCACCTTTTAAATCTGCCTACATATGAAAAACTTAATGAATTAATTCCTTGCATTAATTTGCAAAAAGTAAAAAAAATAATAATAATAATAATACTGAAAGTTTCCATCTAGAATTTGTCTAGGTAAAAGGATCTCCATGGCCCTTCAGCGGGTCACTAAGTTTGTTTAAATATAGCGTGTAGAAAAAAACTTTTGCTTGGACCTCTTTTTCATTTTTTTAGGATTTTTTTTATTGGACCTCATCAGAGGAGTAGCCATGTAGGGCGGATAGAAGCCCGGCTGAGCGGGTGCCTCATGCGGGAGTAGAAGAACCCACACAAGGGAAACCAAGAATAGGAAATTAAATCATTCCCTTTGTGTGAGTTGGGTATCGAACCCATAACCTCTTGGTTGTAGGCAGGCCATCTCCACACTGGGTTATATAGACCTTGCGATTTGCTTGGACCTCTTAATGATATAGAGGGATCAAATTAATTATTGATCGTAAAATAGATAAGGATCAAAGACAGTGATGGGACATTTGTATTTATCATGTACTCCCTTTATTCCTTAATATAAGATTTTGTTAGGACATGCGAAAATTAAGAAAGAAAAAATTAAGATATTTTGTCAATTTAAATATTTATATTATTATCTTAAATATAACTTGTATTCACTAATTATATTTAAGAAAGTAATATTTAATATATATTTTTCAAAACATATTAATTTTTGATACTTATATTGAAAGTGTTATATTTATGAATGGAGGTAATACTATATATCTTATATACTTGTATATATGTGATTGTCATACCTTATAAGGAAAATTCTTATATGGATTGGGTCTATGAGGACCTTATGATCCAAAATGACCATTCATAAGGTATGATCCAAAATGACCACATCATCACAAAATTCTCTCTCTCTCTCTTCATAATGTCTTTTCATAATGTGGTGTTATAGTCAATTCTGAATCGTAAGATCTAATTGACCTGTTAAATATCATAATTATCCTACCTTATAATTATAGGATCATTGTAACAAAGGGTTGCCAAAGTGTACAAGTTCATCACTCTGATGAATATAACTATGCCCGGCATTTTCTTTTAGGATAACGATTAGGTTTGACGTATGAAAAAATGACTACAATTACCTTAAACTAATTTCTTACTGATTGAAATACCCAAAAAAAATTATTGTAAATATCCCCAAGTATTTCCATATATATCAATGAAAATACTCTGCCGGGGCAAATTCTAAATGAAAAATGCACAAACTATTGTGTGAAAACACTGAAACAGCGATGTCAAAGTACTTTGAGATGCACAAACAATTGTTGAAATAAATAAAATTAAAATGACCTTTGTAAGTATTATGCATAGTAAATTAGTTGCGGGACAATTATAACTAATTTTTTGAAATAAAATTACTTAATATTAAGACGTATAATATGTATCGATAAATCGTGAATTCAAGATATCTCCCAACATTGATCACCTAATATAAATTCAGAAATTGAGAAGTCGTAGGACAATACAAAGAGAGTTAAATGAAATTATAAATTCAGGGGGGAAAATCCAGAAAAATGAGACCATAAATAATAGTAAATTTTTGAAGGAAAAAAAAACCTGATGTATCCCTTTGTGAGGGGTGAGATTAACTCCAATATCAGCCAAACAAGCCATAGTCATTAGGTCAGCAGAAAGATTTGAATATGTTTTGAGACAACGATCCATATCTCTCACAAGAGCTTTTGCCAATGGATAACTAAGAATGATCCCTCCACCACCAAAGGCCTGATTAAAATTGAACCAGTAATTCGACATAACGGTTTCTGATGGATAACCAATATAATAGTATTTTTTATGATCATATTTTGAAAGAACATCAATTAAATTATCAATAAAAAATATTGTATCATCATCTCCCATGATTAACCATCTAAGTCCTTCGTGTTCTTCGCGAAATAATTCCAAAATCCCATGTACCATTCGCGGCATCAATGGAGATCTCGGCCTAATTTTCTTAATCAACTTGCTAAGATCGTCGTTTACTCTATAAGAAGGCGAATTTGGTGACCACGGGAGGAGGTCGCCAGTGGGTGCCTTGTCTAAGTAAACGTATCCCCGTGTGATATTCGGTCTCCACCATGCTTCAATGTAGTGTTTTCTATGGTGATACGTATGCTCAGAACCTTGAAGTCCAAAAGCAAGATGGCTAAGATTGAGAGGGGAATCATGATTTTTAGAGGAATAAGAGAATTTTAATGTATTTGAAGGAGAAACTGAAAAGAAATTTGAAGAAAAGCAAATAGGATTACTGGAAAAAATTACAAAAATTACAAAAAGAATACCTGAAAAGAGAAGTATTCTACATAAGATAGGTAATCCAAGCACTTTAACTGTACTGGAATTAGAAGATGACATATTTCAGAAACCTTGGGATTTTTTTGTAACCTTGGGAATTTTGACTTCAAGATGTATATTCTATAAGGAGGAGGAACTTGAATAAGATGTATACTTTTTACTATTTATTTATTATGAAATCTATGTGCAGTCAGTTATTACTGATGATTCTTAAATATTTGTGGGGGATGTACTTCAACATTTCTAAAAGTTCTTCCTTTTAAATATGGTAAATTCAATAAGAATATCCCTTTAGTCATCAATGTAGGATAAATATGGTAAATTTACACTGACTTTGCATAAACGTCTTATATTTTTTATTAGGAAACATTCTTCTTTCCTATTTCTACTAATATATAAAATACAAATGGAAAAGTATAAATATGAAATAAATTTGCTAAATATTCACTGTTTTTGCACACCTTTTAAAAAAGGAACTATGATGGTCAAAAAGGGGTGAAAATCATACGTACCCGTGTATATTCTCATTCATATACCCAACTAATAAGAATTCGTTATGTAAATATTTTTTCAATTAAATATACAAATGAAAAATTGTGATTAGTTGAGGACAGGAATGAGGACAGATTATTTTTTGCCGTCAAAGAAGGTTAACCTAGTCGACAACTACTTTTGGCTCGAAATAATATATCTTGAATTCGACACTTCTTGTCCCGATATAATAATTTTTTATGAAAAAGAGAATAATTTCAGTAACATATAATTTTTTCTCAATTTTCCCGTAGAACTAAAAAAATATTTTGACACATTTCATAACGTTTTTGTCTTTTTAAATAACAAATTATATTCTCTAATAATGCTTCTCTTGAGAAAATAAAGAATAATTTTTTACTAAACTAATTATAAGGGAGATAGTAAGGACAAGTACAGTAAATTCTCAAACAATTAAAACGAAGTCTTTGTTATATGAACATATAGCCCAAGCAAGATTGGATGAATTACCCATAAAATATTGGTAGGAAAAGCGTTGAGGAAGCATGAAGATTTGCATTTGATACGTCGCAACTCTTAGTTTTAGGTCTTTTTTAATTTGCACGCAATCCATTTAAAAATGGATGTGGTTTAATCCTTGCATTCTACAGTGAGATTAGCTTAGGTAATTTCTCGTATGGAACATGATCCATATTAAAATTAACCGATAATCTTAACCCAAACTTGTAATGCCCTTCCAATTTCATTCTTTTTCCTCAAGGAAAGTAATTTGTGCAATGTGAATGTTCATTTGGTATATCCGGCAAAAAATTGTCGGTTTCGTGTCTATCCCTTTCATGTACTCAACCACTCACAATTCGTCATAATATATAATATATATATATATATATATATATATATATATATATATATGGAAAATAAGAATTCAATTTCCTAATCAAGCAAAAAAAAATTAGATTTTTCTCCCTAGTTTTATAAATTCTTACCGCCAAAATTTCATTGGGATCAAGTTTTTTTGTTTTTTTTAAAATTTTTTTTCTATTACAAATATTTTTATTGGATCTCACCAGAGGAGGAGCCCATGTAGGGCGGATAGAAGCCCGACTGAGCGGGGGCCGTAGAAGCCCGGTGAGCGGAGTAGTAGAAGCTCGTTGAGCAGGTGTCGTAGAAGCTCGGTGAGCGGAGTAGAAGAACCCACACAAGAGAGAAATCAAGAATAGGAAATTAAATCTTTCCCTTTATGTGAATTGGGTATCGAACCCACAACCTCTTGATTGTAGGCAGACCATCTCACCACTGGGCTATGGACCTTGTGATACCCACCACTATCTTATATACTACCCTTATGATTTTAAGAGGCGTTAGTCTTTTTAAGTGTTTGTTTTCATTATCAATAAAATTTATTAATCTTAAAAAAAAGCTTAAGAAGGCCTTACCTTTTTTTCTTTTTTCTTTTTTGGGTCCGGTATTAGAATTTTTCGTTTTTCAGGGCTTGACTAACTGCTTCAAAAGCAAAAAAAGCTAATACGGAACTGCCTTCCCAATCTCAGATTCCCAGCTGTTACTAAGCCACTCCTACATTCCAAAGACTCCCTTCCTCTCAATTACTCCATCTATTTTCATTTAATTATCGTTTAATAAAAATATATGTATTAAAATTAATTATTATTTATATATCTTTTATTAAGTGTCAATAATTTATTCCAATTATACCCTCAATATATCTTTTATTATAAAAGTAAAAGAGAAGGAAGAAGAAAGGGGTATTAATGGAATTAGGGTGGAAAGATTATTGTTTGTTTGAATTCATTAATTTTTCAAAGTATTCTAAACGACTTATATTGAGGAATGGAGGGAGTATCTAATTAACTGTTTGGATTGAAGGAAACTAGAGGAAAGGAAAAAAAGAAAAGAGGGATGGATTTAATTTTTGGTGTTTGGTTAATTTTTTGTAATGAAAAAGAAAGGAAAGGAGAGTGAAGGAATAACCTTAGTTATTAAATAACAGTCTTATTTCCGTCTGAAGTAAACAAAAATTGAGGGAAAAAAATCAACTTAAACGATTTATGTTTTTGTGTTGATTAATTATTTTTATTTTAAAAATACTTATATTCACATAAAATAAGAAAAATTAGATAAAATAATATTTTCATCTCCTTTCCTCTTACTATCTATCTAAAAAACATATCGACATAAACCTTTCCACCTCCAGACATGTAAATTGTTCTTCTTTTTTTTTGATAAATATAGAACTATGTTTTATATCATTAGTAAGACGAGAAGATGAATTACGAGGTACATCGGGAAGAGTAATTATATTTGATAATGTCCTTTCTACATCATTTCACTCTTTTCCTCTCCTCTCCGTTTTCTAAATCCAAGCGCTCTGTAAAATAAAACTCTAATTTAGTGTCTATTTTTTTCTCATAATATATATATATATATATATATATATATATATATATATATTTTTTTAATTCGGAGACAAAAATACCAAATAAAAAACATGCTCCAAATGGGGCTTGACCTTAGAATAACACTGAATTTGTATAATGGGCCAACCGTGATATTTTTTTTGAGAACAAACATTTTTGATAGAAAGAATTCCGCAAATCCGTTCTCAATTGAAAATGAATTTCTAAAATCCGTTATGAACTGATGTGGTATTTTTTTTAACTCACCTGACAACGTCTGGGTAGAACGGTTTCCACAAATAAAGCAAATATAATGGGCATTTGATTTCCTTGTGTTAGCAGAGTTGGTGTCCCAAAAGCCACCAAATTTAAAATTCTCCCACACAAATCACTTCCTCCAACTTTGCATATATAAGGAAATCAAATGCCCATTATTTTTACTTGATTGAGAACAGATTTGTAGAATCTGTTATGCGTTGATGTGGCCAGATGCGTTAAAAAATGTCACATCAACTCATAATAGATTTTACAAATTTATTCCAAAAAAAATGCTACAGTTGGCCTATTATACCAAACCATGGCTAATCTAGGCCAAGCCCCTTCAAGTGCTTGGTTAAAACTAAGTGGGCTGGAGTTCTATAGGCCCAAATAATTAATCATGATGAAAATGATCAACGCTTTTTTCTTTTTCCTTATTTGGGTAAGTTGATCAACACGTAGTTACTTGATAAGGCAACCAAATGTAATGGGCATACCTGGGAAGAGAAAAGGCAAGGTATTACACCTTTTTTTATGGAAGAAAAAAAAAATTGTAGTGGGCTTAGGTCAATTACTTTCCGAAATTAATAAAGCTTTGTACATTTTTTAATAGACATACTGACCTATTTGATCACTTCCCCTCTTTAAAAACTAATTTAAAATCAAAGGTGTCCTCACCCACTGGGCAGGCATCTGCCCACAACTTTGAGGTCGTGATTCGATACCCTCCGCCTGCGTGCTGCAAGCTTTAATCTCTCTTTCTACAACTATCTCTTCCTCCTGTGAGACAGTGTTCTCTCTCGTAATGGGGCAATCGCCCAATCGAGCTTAAAAAAAACTAATTTAAAAGTAAAAAATTAAAAATAAGTTTGGAAGTGCTCGTTATTAGTGGAAGTTTATGGGTAGACGTGCGTTATTCAGTTGATCCAGTCCGGTTCTTATGCGGAACAGCTATTTTTCCGCACATGCGGAACATTTTTTTTGCCTTTGTGAACAGCTGTTCATGGCTCTGAACAGCTGTTTACGTGTGAACAGTTGTTCAGAAAATGAACAGCTGTTCATTTTTAAATCAATCTCAGCTGTTAAAAATTTCATCCGACGGCCGAATTTGTATCCCGCATGTACGGAACAAAATGACGTTTCGCACCTGAGCCGTGAGCCAGTTGATCCTACCAAACTTAAAGTGTCACTATAGACTGAAACTTTCCAATTAAATAGACTGTCAGCTATTTGCTCATTAAGTTCTTCAGTGCCACCAATTTTAACAGTCCAAAATTACATAAGATTGAAAAATTAATGTGTTGCTACATTAAGCTATCAAGTGATATGCATAAATTGAGCCTAAGCTAAAAAAACGATTCATATCTATGAAATATAAACTGAGCAAAATTAGAATGAATCAAGTCCAACTCAATTCCTCCCCTCAGTGGTACCTTACACATTTGGGTGAAATAACAATCTCTCTTTCCCACAAGAAAAGGAAAATGGAAATAAACTATAAAATCCCAACTGAACTAGATAGACTCGAAGAAAAAACTCCTAAAGTTTATGTAAAAAAAAGACAAAAATGAAATAATTGGAATTTGAAATAACAACTGAACTAGATAGACTTCAAACTCAAATTTTAGCCTCAAAAAATTGAAATCTGAATTTTTTCAGCCAATTTTAAAGACCAAAATTTAAGCTTGAACGCTTATTTGAAAAAAAAAAAAATTTTAAATTTTTCCCGCCAATGTTAGAGGCCAAAATTTGAGCTTCTCCCGCCGAAGTTTAGAAATTCAAACTCAAACTAAAACCTTGTCCAAGCACACCCTAAATATAGTGCGGGATGTATTTGTCTACATGTTTAAAATATAATTTCTTCTTTCAAATTAATTGATTCAATGATTAAATTTGAACTCTTATTTTTCTGCAAATATATTCAGTTATTTACAGTTATTACTGAATCAAGAAAATTCTTTTTATAACTATTAAAGGAATTACCGTACAATTTTTTTTAATTATTGAATAAAAAGATTCAGATTGTATTTATACGTGTAAGCAGATTGTATTAGATCTAAAGTGATGGATGCTGCCCAGTCTAGAGAGTTTCTCGTGAAAGATGGATAAATTAGAAATGACCATATATCGTCCATGTTGTCATGCGGTAGACGATTTCCATAAGTGGATAAGTTGGCAAGGTGAATTGATAGTGATTTCATATTTTCTTTTTAAGATGACTCGAACTTTCTGCCGATTTATTAAAAGTTAAACATCTAATTAACAACTTGAACTGCATAGGTAAAGACAATTCCTCCAATTGTGCGATGCACCTAAAACTTTTTGTTTTGTTTAATGCTGAAAGAAGGAGATGAGAAGATAAAATTTGGGGAAGTGCATGATCACCGAAAATGGTGTTCTTACGGATCCCAGCAGCATCTCCTTTTATCAGCATTATTTTATATACACCACTAAGTACGTCCGGATAGCGCCGAGGGATATTAGGGTTAGTGCTCTCCCCATCATATATCCGTAAAGCCTACGCCACTGTCTTCTTCATTCTTCGCCACCTTTGTGGGATTGGCCTCATGAATTTTAGCATGAACTACTTATAAAATAAGTTCCGTCCCAACTCATTTAAAAAATTTGTGAGACCACTCCTGCAAGAACAGCTTTACCATAGAATTTTTTCCCTTTTTGCCTCTCATCAAATTGTTGATAGGTTTCGCCCCAACTCATGTAAAAGAACTGTGAGGTCAGTCACACAAATGCTACTCTACCATAGAATTTCCCCCTTCTCGCCTCTCATCAAATTGATGGCTAATAACCTCTCACTAGAGTAGTAGATGGTAGTGACTCGTTAATATTACATTAGGAATTAGAATTTAGAATTTAGAATTTTTTTTATTGGAATTAGTTATTCATTTCCACTATGAATAATTAGTGATATATTCTTCAATAGCTTTAGGCTGTCTCCTAAGTAAAAGACAGACTACGGATTAAATCTGAATTTTTTTCACTATTCAAAGTTTGAATGGACTATTTTGAATGACTGATTAATAATTCTTGAATATAAATATTAAATTTAATTAATTAAACTTGCTTGTTAAAAATGATATACTAAAATACTTATGGGCATATATTACGAAAATGATAACTTTTAACTATTATTCTTTAATAAAACTAACATGCCTCTCATTTGAGAAGAAAAGGAAATAAAAATGAACGTGAAAAATAATAAAAAAATTGATATTTAATTATAAAATAATTTTATAATCGGACTGAAATGATAACTTTTAACTATTCTTCTTTAATAAACTAACATGCCTCTCTTTTGGGAAGAAAAGGAAATAAAAATGAATGTGAAAAATAATAGAAAAATTAATATTCAATTATAAAATAATTTTATAATCGGACTGAACCTATCATTCTTATTTTAACTTTTTAATAATGAGTTTCATATCACAATATTCATAACTTAAGAACGAAATAAGTTCATAACATATATATATTTTCCAATTCTTACCATTCCCCCAATGGAAGGGAGTATGATAGTAGAATTCATTGACAAGTACATGATGAATCATTTTATGGGTTAACATTGAGGAATTCAAGAGTAGAGCACGCAATTTGAAGCATCCTAGATTTGGGTGGAGATATATATGAGCAAAGCAGTTTTATTTCCAAAGCCTACCTTGTCTGAGGTAAGGGAGCCACTGTCACCCTTTGTTGCCTTTATTCCCGTAATATTAAACTCATCTTTTTATACTTTTATTCAGGGAAAAAAAATATTTTTACACCTTTTCTCCTTTCTCATTGTATATTCTCTGACTCCCTAAGTGCTTACTTTGTTGCTGCTCCTCTAGTGGCCATTTGACAATGACCACATCCCATTTCTCTTTTTTTCAATTTGTATTTTCCTTTCTTTTTAAAAAAAGAAATTGAGTACTAATTCTAGGGTTATTACCTTTTCCGTTTTAGATTAGTGAGACATTTAAATTGCGAAATATGTCTTAATTAAACTCACTTAAGGCTGCCTGTATACCAATAAATTAGAAGGAATCGGCATTTGTACTTGATAGAAATCGAACTCCCACATTCGAAGTGAATGCAAAATTAGCATAACACTATATTCGATGAGCCTGTCAGTTGAGTTGTGTCCCGTAAGACATTTTCCTTTCTTTTCTGTGTAGTACACAAACAACATTTATACTATTATATTCTTACGCAATTTAATTTATTAATATTATGTCTCAATTACTAACTTATTTCTAATTTCATACAATAGGTAAAGATAATTTTAAAATATACATTTAAAAGTTAGAAAATAATAAATGGCTTGAAGAGATAAATAGTTTAAAAAACATTTCTATTATAAAACGAACGGGTTGTATTTTATTATTCTTTTTTCTCTTACTTACCAGACCACTATCTTCAAACTTGAGATCCTCCAATATCTTTTTTTAGTAGAAAGGATGGAATATGTATAGGACCGATGGCTAAAAAGAGTATTGGAATTTCCTTTAATAATATTCTCTCCGTTTCATAATAAAATAAAAGTTATGTTTATACATGTCTCTATATACATGTCTCTATATCGATTCCTAACTACATATATACAATTCACCACTTATATATAAAATTGAAAAAATTATCACATGATAAATACTGAATAGTAAAATCATATATAGAGTCCGATTTTCCTGATTTTAAGAAGGGTGAAGAATTAGGAAACTTCTACCATTAACACGGAGGGAATAAAATAGAAAATTAGTTCAAATTAGTTGATGGTCTGAAATTTGAAAAACAAGAAAATTGGTCTATGGATGCACCACGGCTACAGTGTGTTCCTCGCACGACGAAAATTGGTACCAAGAAATGCTTCCCACTGTGTATAATATTTAATTATTATCGGATTAAAAATTTAACAGCTAAAATTATTTGGGTAAATAATTAAAAAAATTAACTTCTACAATCTCAAATGATTTCAGTCGTCATATTCATGGTTCGAGTGTTACAAAATGTTTTGAACGGTGCGAAATAAATTGATATTTTACAACTTATTCGGATTGCTATGAATAACGTACGCAACGGCGTAATGTACAATCTTTGACGGTACTACATTCATTCCCTGACAATGGGTTCCCTGCATTTTCCTCGTGCATGGAGTCTGAGTTCTTTAATTAGGATAAAGCTTTTGTGATCGAACTGAAGGTAGATTTTTAACGTAATTATCCAGTATTCTAAAAATGTATTATGGGATCTAACGTAAGAATATTATATTAATTTGGTGGTTATTTTTTCCTTTATAGGTGTCCCACCACCCATGTTTAGATAATGGAGGCCTTAGTAAAAAAAAAAAAACTTTTTTAGAATGTCTAGTTTGTTAATTATATTCCCATGTCGTAAATTATCTATCAACTTTGATAAATGCACAGATATTAAAAATTTAGTAATTTTAATAGTAAAATATAGATAAAAGTCTAAAATACCCCTCAATAATTTTATTAATCTCATTTAAAATTTATATATTTCTCGCTTCTACCTCTCAAATAATATTCAACCACCTCTTATTAAATTTATATTGTAAAGTAATAATTTTAATTAAGTAGTAGGATTCAATGAGAAGTTAGAAGAAAGGTAAAATTGAAAAAATTATCATTAATACATACCTTATTTAGAAAGTGGACAATTAATTTGGGACAAATAAAAATGAAAATGTGGACAGTTAATTTGGAACGGAGGGAGTAATAAATAATTGTCACCAAAAAATTGTTTGTTTCAATTATGTGTCCTGTTTGCTCTCTAATCAATAAGAAATTATTATGTGTTAATTTTTTTTAATGAGATTACACTATTTATTTTAGGTTATATTTTTTTAAATTAAAAAATTATCACGTGTCAATTTAATGAGATAAGGAATATGACACACAATGAGATAATTAGACTGACATTGGTTGGACAGAATAATCATACCATAGCATTGATTTTTTTGGGACAATATTTATGTCTAGAATGGAAGTCGACGGAAGTTCACTTCCGTTCTGGCCTGACGTGGCACGTTTTAAACGCGCCTTTCCACGTCAACTCAGGACATCTATTCACTTTTTGGCCATCTCATTTTTGGCCAAATTTTCAAAAATTGATTAAAAGCAGGCAACTTCACATTTGCGGTTAAATGGTTCATGAATAATTTGGTCTAAATCCATCTAAAAACACGGGCTACGGACCGGTCTGTGGGTCTATGACCGTTTGATTTATTTTTTTAAAAAAGAGAAGACTTTTAAAAACAATTATATTAATTTTTTATACTCCCATCATTTCATAGTATATTCTATAATATAATTCGTTTAGAATATGTAATAAAAATTTAAAGAAGTAAAAAAAAATGTAATGCAATGCCCCATTTTTTGAAGTAGAGATGACATCCATATTCCAACGAATTATTAGTCATTTTTGTTACCAACTTATTTTTTAACATTCACTTTCATCCTTTTTAACTTTTTTCAGCTATTTTTATCCATAAAGATTTTATGATCATCCATTTTTGTCATCAACTTATTTTTGAATAGCCACTTTTATCTTATTTAATTTTTTTTAACTTTCTTCATCTCCAAAAATTATAAGAGCAGTCATTTTTATCATTATGTCAAATAATTGTCTAAAAATTGATGATGTGTCCAAACGGCTCCCAGACTGTCTCTCTCATGCAGGGGTAAAGATGCCCGTCATTCCCACTCATATCAGTCTTCGTTCTCATTTTCTCTCCATATCAGTCTCCGTTGAGATTGTACAAGCATCCATTTTTATCCTTCTGTCAAATAA
>JAOWBF010236518.1:0-13343 GCA_028566175.1 Vinca major
GGCTTACAATTAAAGCAACTGAACGGCAGAATGCAGCACCGCTGGCATTTGTAGAATTGTAGTCATCATACTCGGCTTCCAACAGCTGACGTTCAGCCTCAGCAATCGCCAAGACACGGGGATCATGCAAGTCCAATGGTGTTCCAGAGATTTGCCAACCTCCGCTGGAAAAAAAAAAAAGAGAATTGGAATATGTAAACAAAAGTGATTATGTTTTAATCTTATTACAATTGACACTGTTGGGTATATATATTCAATAAGACATTGACACTACATCATGGTAAGGAGTTTATTTCTCTTCTGCACTTTCTCCAAGGATACAGACTTGTAAATAAAAAGATCATGATTGAAATTACCCAATATCTATAGTAGTCTCTTCAGGATTAGGTCGAGGAGCAGTATAACCAGGCTGGTACGGCTGCATGCCAAAAAACAAAATTGTGGTATAACTCTTTAAGTTTGCATCCAGAAACTTAGAATCGTGGAAGCTGACGATACAGCATTGCAATTAGTTTAAAAAACAACTTTTCTGTGCCAAATTAGTTTCCTCTCCTGTTTGCTTGGACATTGCAGTAGAATGAAGAGAGTTAATCTACCTGATGGCAAATTTCACATGTAGTATCTCCTTTCTCATTGCACCAGTACTGGACACACTTTCTGTGGGCATACTGCAACAATTTTATGGCAAAGGAAATCATTAGAACTGAAAAATCAGGTGGCAAAAAAAAAGGGGGGGGGGTGGAGGTCATAGCAGCAAAAGACCATTACTGCTATGCTAGAATTGGGAAACATTAACTTAGCCCTAAAATTGCCTCTTTGAAGGTTGACTCCAAGAGGACAAAAGATCTTCAATCTTGTCATCAGAAATAATGGTTACAAAGCTCCAAAACATGCAACCACATTCTCTTAAACAATTTGAGACATCAAGGTAATAGTCAACTCAAACTTCAGCATAACCAAATTCCAAATGCAACATTCTAAGCCCTTACGGTATAAAACTATATCAGAATCAAACCTTTCTACTACTATATCAGAAACACCTTCACTGGCCGAATACCAAATACATAAATAGACAGCAAGTATAACATTGGAAAAAATAGGTACAATGGCCAAATCTTTATGTCCTAATATTCCATTTCCTACCTCAGAAATGCACGAAATTTCCAAATACAATAAATAAACACAGTATAAGACTGAAAAATAGCAAATAGAGGTATAAAGGCCAAATCTTTATGATCTAATATTCCATTTCATACCTCAGAAATGCACGAAATTTCCAAATACAATAAATAAACAGGCAGTATAAGACTGAAAAAAATAGCAAAACTGGTATAAAAGTCAAATCTTTCTGTCCTAATATTCCATTTATACCTCAGAAATGCACAAAGTTTTCAAATACAATAAATAGAAAGGCAGTGTAAGATTGCAAAAAATAGGAATAAAGGTGTAATGGCCAAATCTTATTGTCCTAATATAGCAATATTCCATTTCATACCATAGGTATACAAACAAATTCTGACAATTTAAGGCAAGATCATAAAATAGTCGGGCTAATAATGCCTGGACAATGGTATATACCTTGAGACTGCCACTGCAAGCACAGGGAGTCTCCAAATTAACAAGGGAATCCTCCTCTTGACAAATGCGACATTCAGCCAATGCAATTAAAGGAGCCTTCTCATTTCCCTCCTCATGGTCTTCGTCCTCCAACATCATCGTCACCACCACCTCCTTCTCCGGCCGAGGCATTGATGATGAAGATGAAGAGGGTCCCACTCCCACCACCATTTCCGGTCTCGGCAGCGGCATTCCGATGGGCCCACATGACTCAGCCTCCTGATGAACAGCAGCAGCCGGCTTAACAAGCCGGTCCATGTGAACCACCACCGGATGATCACCACCCATTCAAAAAAAAGCCCACAAACCCTCCACCACAATTAATCACAGTAATTCCTACACAAATCAAGAGAAAAAAAAACCATTTCAAAATTAATCAAAGAAATTAAAAAAAGATCCACATTTTCCGAGTAAACAATTATAAGATCAAGAAATGATATATTTGTTTTGTTACCCCTGATCAGGCTAAGCTGGGGAAGGATCATAGCAAGATCAGAGAATTACTGAAAATTAATTAAATGGGAAATAATGAAGGGAAATGAAAGTACCTGGAAGAATATTGGAGAGGGAATATGGAGATGGAAAAATTGAGAGAAATCGAGTGTCTGCAAAACCAAGAAAAACGAAAAACAATGTCAATTCAGGAAAAAATAATTGAGAGCCTCTTTGTAGATATATGCATGAGATGAGAGAGAAACTTTCCACACGTTCTCGTTGTTTATTTAATTTAATTTTTTATTTTTTATGTCGAGAAATGTTAGTGTCTTTTTAAATGTTATCCGGTGGTGGTTAACGTGGATTGCCTCGTTGTCACTTATAGAAATGGACTCACTTGTACACAATTCATGTCGGATCGGGAGGTGAGTGCCTGTAAGTATATATATTGCCTTTTGTGTAGGAGAAATGGACTCACTTATTCAGTAGAGCCCGAGCTAAATAATTGTAAGTGAAAGGTTCTGTCTTTACGTTCACGACAAATTATTATTATTTTTTGTAATAAAAAGATATATTAGTAGAAGATAATGAGCTTCTCAAAAAAAAAAAAGGAAGAAGATAATGAGAGTACGCAGAGAGGAGAAAACAGTAAACATTGTACGGGATAAAACTAATACAACAGGGAATAAAAAAAATAAAAGCTAAACACAGAATTACAAAAAAAAATAGACTTAATTTAACATCCGAATTCTTGGGTATTTCCCCATCCTTGTCTTTTCGCCATGACAAAATATTGTTTGAAGTATCAGTTTTATATGTTTGATTGTGGGAAAATTAAATTTTATGACCGTTCTTTTAGAATTTTTTAAAACTGACCATATAACTCTCACGTTAATTGTGCGGGGTCTACATACAGATGTGAGCTAAACTCAATTAATGTGAAGTGGTTTTGGGGTTAGTCCCACGATAGCGGTTATAGAATTTAATAACCTGATGAGTAGTTGTATCTTAGTTGGGAGAAATTTTTTCCAATAACAATGAACTCCCCTTAAGTGTAAAGTTAATAAAAACAAAAGGGCCACACCTCAAAATAAAAAAAGAACAGGGCCAAAAGTAAAATTAGCTAATTATTTCACCATGGGATCGGAGACGGGAAAAATTCTTTATGAGACGGATCTTTTAGGTACCTATGAGACATGGAGATCTATACTGCATGTGAGTCCTGTATAGGTCATGTCTAAAATTATGTGAGTTTTGTGTGAGTCATGTATGAAATCATGTGAGAGAAGTGTAGGGTCGGATTCATTTGGTCCGCCCATGCTAGACTTTCCCATCGGAGACAACTTGTGACTTGGTTTACACCAGTCCGGCTCCTATGCGGAATAGTCAAAGTTCCGCATGTGCGAAACAATCTCAGCCGTCAGATGAGATTTTGAATGGTTCAGGTCTGGAGAGAGAAAAATTGCGGCTGGACTTAAAATATTAAAAAAGCTTTCTCTCCAGATCTGGACCGTTGAAAAATTTCATCTGACGGCTGAGAGCGTGTCTCGCACATGCGTAACAAAAGGACGTTCCGCATAGGAACCGGGAGCGGTTTACACACGAGTATATATAATCGAAACGACCCCGGAGTCTTAATCGGACCGGGTTTTATCGAATTCAGGTACTTTAGATTCACTTATTGAATCAATTTCTTGCCCTAATTTTTGCATATATATTTTCCTTTTTGGTGAATAATAGCCCTAATTTTGCATTTGAATAATTAAGGATGCAATAACAAAGGTATTCTAATGATTCTCTAATCGGATGGAGAATTATATTCTTCTTTGTTTCTTTATTTTATTTTTAAATTTATGTCGAAATTTTCTACTGATTAAGTGTTAGTATGTATCTTGGTTCATATAATTTCTAGATTAGATCCATACATGCTTGTGTCTAAGTAGGTCTCTTTGGAGCTGTTCGGTACTTTTTATGTTCTAGGGTTTTATTTTCTGGAATGATTTACAAATTGGACTTGAAAAGTTTCTGTTACAGTAGATTTAGATCTTCGTATTCTTTGTTTTTTTCTTGTTCTCTTGCCTAATTATTGGTTGAAGAGACTATGTGATGCATATATGTTTTTGCCTACGTAGGTTTCTTCGGAGCTTTTCGGTGATTCTGTGTACTACTAGGGTTTTGTGTATGAGGGAATTCTGGAATAATTTGCAAATTTGAGTTGAAATTTTGCTGTTGCAGTAAATTTAGATATTTGATTATTTAGAAAATTATACTCGTCTAGAAATGTCTAATTTAGAAAAGCTTATAGCTTCCAGCATTTTGTAGCCGCCACTCTTGGATGCTAATCTATGTACCTGACTTTTTAGTATTAAATTTCAGAATAAACATATTTTTATGTCTTGGAGCATAATAGTTATGACAAATTCCAATCTTGCTTTCATTCAGTTTTTTCATATTGTTCATCTCATTTCCTAAATGTACATATATTTTTCCTTCATCTGAATCTGTTAGATTATGGATGAGCTATTTCTTGTAGTATGAAGTCTAATCTTGAGATTTCATCTAAACTACAGGAATTGAACATCTGAGGCAACCATGTCGACGTCTTATCTCCCTGCAACTACTGATTCCCTTGTCCAGGCTTCTGAAGCTAAAAACCCAACGGAGGCAATTTCTATCCTCTACCGTGTATTGGATAACCCTTCATCCTCTCCCGAGGCCTTAAGGATAAAAGAGCAGGCCATCTCTAATCTCTCTGATCTTCTTAGACAGGAGAATAAGGCAGAAGAACTAAAAAATCTTCTTACTCAACTGAGGCCCTTCTTTTCTCTGATTCCCAAGGCAAAAACAGCTAAGATTGTACGTGTTATTGTTGATGCAGTGTCTAAAATACCAGGTACTTCTGATCTTCAGATTGCCCTCTGCAAAGAAATTGTGCAGTGGACTCGTGATGAGAAGCGAACTTTCCTTCGCCAAAGAATTGAGGCCAAGCTTGCAGCTCTGTTGATGGAGAACAAAGAGTATACCGAGGCATTGTCCCTTCTTTCGGGACTAATCAAGGAGGTGAGAAGACTGGATGACAAACTCCTGCTTGTGGAGATTGACTTGTTGGAAAGCAAGCTTCATTTTTCTTTGAGAAATCTTCCGAAAGCCAAAGCTGCACTCACTGCTGCAAGAACAGCTGCAAATGCAATTTATGTGCCTCCAGCACAGCAAGGGGTCATAGACTTGCAGAGTGGGATTCTCCACGCAGAAGAAAAGGACTACAAGACTGCTTACAGTTATTTTTATGAGGCATTTGAAGCTTTTAATGCCCTCGAAGATCCACAAGCCATTTACAGTCTCAAGTATATGTTGCTATGCAAAATCATGGTGAGCCAAGCAGATGATGTGGCCGGAATAATATCATCAGCCAAGGTGGGCTTGCAGTATCAGGGGCCAGAACTTGATGCAATGAAAGCTGTTGCTGAGGCTCATTCAAAGCGCTCCCTTAGGCTCTTTGAGGTTGCTCTTAGGAATTTTAGTGCCCAGTTAGAGGGAGATCCTATTGTTCACAGGCATCTTTCATCACTTTATGATACTTTACTGGAGCAGAATCTTTGCAGGTTGATCGAGCCCTTCTCCCGAGTTGAGATAGGTCACATAGCTGAGCTGATTGAATTGCCTGCTGAGCATGTGGAGAAGAAACTATCCCAAATGATTTTGGACAAGAAGTTCGCAGGAACTCTGGACCAGGGTGCTGGATGCCTCGTGATTTTCGATGATCCTAAGACCGACGCCATATATCCATCAACATTGGAAACTATAGAGAATATGGGGAAGGTTGTTGACAGTCTTTTTGTGAGATCTGCCAAGATTATGGCATAATGTTTCTCTCATAGACTTCTGAGCTTTTGCTCTTCTTTGCTTATTACTCTTGTTTAAGAATCGCGGTAGCTAATTAGCATAGACTCAAGTTCTTGGACTTGTATGTTCTTTACTTTCATTATTCAGAATTCTTGAAAGATTTGGTTGTGCTTTGGTTTCCCATTTCAGATTTGTTTTGTCAACTTTTCCTTAATTTCTTTGCCAGGAGATTCGTTTCCCCATCCTGTTATCTGTTTTTTTTTTTGGTCATAAAGAAGTGCATATATTAAGGATAAGTTTCCCTATCCCGGGATAGGGCAAAGTTAGTACAGATAGTCCTATAAGGTGATACCTCCCGTTCATACTCTGCCACTATAAGGCTAACAAAAGGATGGGTATGGATAGAGGTATCATAAATAGTCCTATTACAAAAAGCCTCACGGGCATCTCCGCCACTAAGTGGCTAACAGGAGGGGGTAAAGAGTGAAGAGTTACTAAATCAGAGGATGGTAAGCTTCCTCCAGCTTTCGCGAGCCAATCAGCACATGTATTGGCTTCCCTGGAGATATGTGAAATACGGAACTCAGGAATCCGTTGTAGTAATGCCCTGCAATCATAAATAAGTGCAGATAATGGATGAGTAATAATATTAGCATGTAGGACTAGCTCAATTACGACCTTTGCATCCATTTCAATTGCCAGCTTCTGTGTATGAATGTCGATAGCAAGTTTGAGACCGTCTTTGAGGGCTCATAACTCTGTTATATTGTTTGAACAAGTACCGATGCTCCTATAAAACCAGCCCATCCATTGACCCTCACTATTCCTAATTAACCCCCCACTCCCCCCTTTGCCCGGGTTGCCAACTGATAAGCCATCGATTCTCAATTTCCTCCATCCCACCGGCGGTTTTTTCCACGAGACCGCGATGACTCTCTGTTGGCGAACACTCGTACCAACAGGTCCCAGAGAATTGTATTCGGTGGCATTGTCAATCGTGGCATGGTAAGGGACCTTAATTGGTTTAGTAGGGGAGAAAAGATGATGGTTCCTATTCGTCCAAAGGGCCCAGCATCCAAAAGAAAAGATGCAACCCCACGACACCTTATTAAAGTGAGAATTAATGTTCCATTACGCGCACCCTTTTAACTATGCTTCAAAATCAGGAAGATGAGATTCTGGAACATGGTGGAAGAGATTAAGGCGATGCCACAAGTCTTGGGTCGGTGCATACTCTTTAAGAAGATGTTGAATAGACTCCGATGATGTTCCACACTGAGGGCAGTTAGGGCTATTTGTAATGTTTTTCCTGTGCAAGTGCTCTTTAGTTGCCAACCTGTTATGAAGACATAGCCATAGGAATTTTTTAATTCTTTGATTACACCTGACCGACCAGATCCACATCCAGTTTTTACCCTCAATCTTATCATCCCGGATATCTTCATGTATTGCTAGATGAGCGGCTTTAGAGCAAAAAAGACCATCCCCCGTCCTTTTCCACATTTTGCGGTCTGGCAAAGCTGTTTGATCCGATCTATGCACACCCATGATGCAGTCTATAATTTTCTTCGGCAGGTAAAAAGATAAGTTGTCGAGATTCCAACTGCCATGGATAGAGAAGATTCCATCAATCTTTGCATAGTCCTCATTCTTGTTAAAAGGTCATGCAATATGTTTTCTTAGAGGCCCAATCCCCGTCCAGTCATCATGCCAAATTATGATAGTTTGACCATTCCCCGGAATCCAAGCCGTTGCTTTGTGGAAGAGTGTGATGCCCTGTTTTAGTGCCTTCAGGTTGATGGAACCTTGTCCCTTTTTTAGCCGGATCATAGAATGGGAGTCGTCTTTGTAGTATTTTGCTTTTAGAATCGCAGCCCATTTTTTTGTGCTATCTCTAGAAGATCGCCAATTAAGCTTCGTAAGCACTACCTGATTGATGTGTCTGGCTTTCCTTATACCTAACCCTCCCTAGTTTTTTAGGTCGTGCTACCCTATCCCATTTGACAAGATGAATTTTCTTTTTAGTGGAAGAGCTTCCCCAGAGGAATGATCTATTTTCCTTGTCAATTTTATCGCAGATGGAGATGGGAATGGGCAAGCATTGGGAGTAGTAAGATAGTATCTGGGAAGATGAAGATTGAATAATGGTACTCTTGCCATCCATTGAAAGCCGATTAGCTTTCCAGCCAGAAAGGCTATTTCTCACTTTATCCAAAATGAATTGGAAATCCGCATTTACTGGTCTCTTCTGAAGATGGGGAAGCCCAGATATTTACCAAAGTTGGCCATGTGTTGGATTTGAAGTTGAACCTCAATAGCTTGAACTCTGAAAGGTGATAGATTATCCAAAGATATGAATTTTGATTTATTGAGATTAATTCTTTGACCTGATCTTGCACTGAAATCATCTAGTACTCTTTTCATCTCAAGTAGTGTGTCATTATCAGCTAAACCAAATAGAATGATATCATCAGCAAACAACGAATGAGAGATCTTAGGTCCTTGTTTCCCGATCTTGATAGGTTTCCACTTTCTATCACTCACCGCTTTTTCAATACTGATTGAGAGGTATTCCATGCAAATAACGAACAGGTAGGGGGAGAGAGGACCCCTCTGTTTGATGCCTCTAGAAGGGAAGAACCACTCAGTCGGTTCCCCATTAAAGAGGACTGCCATTTTAGAGGAACAGACAGAGTTCATTATAAGCTTGATGAGCATGCTGGGGAATTTGAAGAATTCCAGTGAATCTTTGATAAAATACCACTCCAAACGATCAAATGCTTTTTCCAAATCAATTTTGATCGCCACTGCACCCTGCTTACACATAGTCTTTTTGATAGTAAAGATAGCTTCTTGGACAATGATGACATTATCGGCACATCTCCTACACGGGATGAAACTTTCTTGGTTGGGAGAGATAATAGTACTGAGTAAAGGTCTGATCCTGTTAACTAAGATTTTTGAACTGATTTTGTAAATTGTATTGCACAAACTTATAGGACGAAGTTGACTCACAGTTTCAAGATTTGCAAACTTTAGGAATGAGGCAAAGAAAAGTAGAGTTTAACGTATTGCTAAGATGGATACCTCTGAAAAATTATTAATAAAGTTGGTGATTGAAGGATTCAAAGTATCCCAAAAGTGTTGGAAGAAGATTGGGTGTAAACCATCCGGTCCAGGGCTCTTATGTGGCTTGAAAGACCACAAAGCTTTTCTAATCTCGGCCACAGACGGAGTGTCAATAAGGAATGAGAGATCTTGGGATGAGCCGGACCAGTTGAACGGGAAAGGCTCCCTATAATAGGGCACAGAAGCTCTGCTTGAGGAGTATAGAGAATGGAAGTGATTCAGGACGATGTTCCTGACGTTGCTAATATCGAATTCCCATTCCCCAGAAGGATTTTTTAGAGACAAAATCTTGTTGTTTTTCCTCCTATGAATGGTAGTAGCTTTAAGGAAGTTGAAATTAAGATCATCCTAGTTAAGCCAGTCTAATCTTGATTTAATAGCCCAAAGGTGTTTTTCCTCCTTATAAATACCGTCCAATTTAGATTGGAGATCGCATTCAAGATCGATAAGAAACTGGGATGGCCAGTTTTCTAAAGCCAGTTGGGCACCCCTGATCCTAGCCAAGAGTTTTTTCTTCTTCTTATGAATATTACCAAAAACATTGATATTCCAAGCAGATATTGACTCTTTAAAAAGAGATGCTCCTTGATGGAAATTGTTATCGGAGCCTAGCCAAGCATCTTGGACTAATGCTTTAAGATCTGGATGAGCAAGCCAAATTGGTTCAAAGCGGAAAGGCTTAGAGGATGGAATGACGTTGTCCGGTTCTAGGTTTACTAAGACGGGGGAGTGGTCCGATCTAGTTCTTACAAGGTTGTAGACGGTCGCATTTTGAAAAAGACATTGCCAACCAGAATTAGCTACCGCTCTATCGCTTCTTTGGAAGATAAGATAGCCGTCCACATGTTTACTTGTCCAAGTGAAACGAGAGCCTTCATGGCCAAGGTCTAACAGATTGCAATCATCTAACATACTCCTAAAAGCAGAAACTCGATTATGTGACGGCGGACGCCCTCCAAATTTCTCAGTTTGGAATAACACATCATTAAAATCACCCAGTAGTAACCAAGGAAGGTTATGGCTAGAAGCTAAGTTACGTAGATGGTCCCAAAAAATAACTCTAGAATTAAAATCAGGGCTAGCATAAATAGTAGAAAACAGCCATAAATTAGAGGAGTTATGGACCTTAACCACCACGTGGATGGCTTGTAAATTTTTTTCCACCAATGATAGTTCTACTTCGGCGTCATTCCACAAAAGCCAAACTCCTCCCCGCAGACCGTCTGGATCCGCACGCTGTGAGTGGGTAAAAGGCAATCTAGCACAGATGTCATCCGCTCGCAGTCCGCTAATTTTTGTTTCCAAAAGGGCTACAACACTTGGACGATGAGTATTAATGAGCTCCATCATGTGTGGGTGGAAGTCCGGGTGCCCGAACCCCTTACGTTCCAAGCTAGAATTTTAAACATTGGAGGTAAAAAATATTCTGCAGCCCGGGTTGCATTGTTTCGCTGTCCCCGCCGCCCCACTGGATCCGCATCCCGTTGTGCATGCCTCTGCTGCCCCCGCATCCATACCTGATCCGCAGCTTGTATTGTAAGGTGCAGACGGTCCCTGCGCCAATCCGGTCCCTGATTCTCCTGGCCCAAATTGTTGATGTTGCTGCTTGGCCCGAGCCTGCCTAGGCTTCCTTCCGTCTGGGCCCAAGCTGTTGACACCGTTGGACCTTGCTGGGCCATATTTCCTGACTGGTCCGACCATTGAATGCGGTTGTGCTGTTGTGGTGTGGTGACCTGTTCCCTTACTGGATTTATTTGTAACTTGTAGAGCCAGTCCAAGTCTGATTCCTCCCTTACAATCGAAAGTTGGATTCTCTGAATTGCTGTACCCAAACGCACCACCGATGGCTGCGTCGTTATGTTTTTTACGACTATTTTTAATGAACGATTCTCTAAAATGTAGGAATTTTGGCCCAAATTTATGTTTCCTTGCCGTTGTAATTCTCCTTCTTGTCGGCTGCTTGGTCCCCCCGATCGGGGGGTAGGAAAGTCGGAGTGTAATGTGTTGTCCAAGATAAATTCTCCCTCATCAATGGCATCTCCCGATTGGCTTGAATTGCAAATAACCGATTCACCTCGGGTGTTGTAAAGTTTAGAATTTGTGCCAGATTTGATAGGATCCAGTCCATTAAGTTTGTTGGGTCCAAATCCACCGTGAAATTTTTCGTCGTGCTGTTGCACCAAATGTTTATTTGGCCCAAATGGGCCTCCCTCATCATCCCTAGGAGCTCGGCAATTCGGCCTTCCCCCCACCGTCTGGGCCGCTGATATTATTTGCAATGCCCCTACTGAGATCCAAATGGAGTGGCCCAACTGTGCTGGCTCCGTCACCCTCTGCACTGGGGTCCAATACGGCAAACTCTTCTGGGGCTGTTGGCCCTGTTCTATTTCGCGTGGTATTGGCCTGTTTACCATGATTTGAGTTTCCCGTTCCCAGCTTGAGACATTTCAATGGGGTCTTGATGGTCGTTGTCCTGTTATTGGACTTGGCCTTGTAGGGATTCGCCTGGGCCTTATAGGGGCTCTTTGTCTCCTTCTCATTTCGACCTGGTACAGGCTGGCCGTCCCCCCGTATGGTCTCCTCCTTCGTTGTTGATAATGGGCCCTCCAGTTCGGGCTTGTTGGAGTGTAGTGGTTGGGCATGGTTAGTATGGTCTGTATTTAGTGTGTCCTCAGTCCCCCAATTTAAAAGATCGAACTTGTTGGGGCTGATGGGGAAGTATTTTAAAATATCAGACTTGTCTTGTACAGGTCCATTCGACTGACTTGTATTTAAAACCTGGCCCACTTTTTCCAACACTTCTGGCTGGTCAAATTGCGTTTGACAGCCCTCCCCCGCCTCAACGGATGGCTGACCCGTTTCCAAGACGGTCAGAGTCCCCTCCACCGCCTTCTCATCCGTCAAATTCGCCGAATTGAATGTCCTTTCAGCCGTATTGAAAGTTAATTTAGCCATTGTCAGACTAATTCTCTCAACAATCACCGGGACTGATGTGACAACTTTTGAAGCCGGCGGCAATTCCTTCGTCTTCAACCGCCATACTTTGGTCCCCGTTTCCGATTTCGACGCCGATTTCTTCGCCTGAATATTGAATTTTCTATTCCCCGCAAATTTCCCCCCATTTCTTGACTCCACCATTTTCCACTACCTTGTAGAATGCGGAATGGTATCGTTCTTTTGATTCACAGTAACGATCTGCTCACCCCCGTTGAGCTTCTCCGGTGCCAAAATCAAGGATTTCTTTACATCTTCCTCCAAATTTGGATTGCAGTCCGTGTGTCCCATAATTCCACAGTCGAAGCATAGCTCGATGTTTTCATATTGGACTTTCTGGTAATGGTTCTTTCCTATTTTGATCAACTTAGTCAGCGGATTTTTCATATCAATTTGGGTACACAATCGTGCGCACCTTCCTCTCTCGGTGTTTGATGTCTTTGCATCAATTTTGAGTAGTTTCCCCAATTGATTACCCACCTATTTAAGAATTTCTATGTCATAGAACTCAACTGGTAGACATGGAAGTCTTGCCCAGACAGCAGTACTGGTGCTCTCTTCTGTGTAGGGGTTAAATTCTGGCCTCCACATTTGCGTAGTGATGTATTGTCCATTTACGAACCAAGGTCCGCCTGCAAAGGTTCTAGCATAGTCCTTTTGTAGCCCAAATTTTGCAATATAGAAGTTGTTTCCAAGGTCTATAAGTCTAAGGGCACCATTGGGTTTCCATAAGCTAGTGATCTTATGTAATAAGAAACCAAAACTAAGTGGCTTCCCAAACGGTTTGATAATCATTGAATTTAACCAAGGTAACCGACACCTAAGCTTGTCTGCTTTTGAAAGTTTGATAGAGGGAATTGAGTCATTATCTGATTCAGAGTCAGATTCCTCCTCTTGGTAACGCCTGTCTAAAAGATTACCAACGTCTCTGTCGCATGCCACCACCGGATGTAGGAGTTTGTCCTTGTAGGAGGTAATCTGGATCTCTGGGGTTGAAGAGGGATGATCTCTATCTTTCCTGGAGGATCTTCTTGTCGGATGACACATTCATCTTCGTCATCTGGATTGATGACTTTTAACTTTCCTGGAAGATCTTCTTGCTGGATAGTACTTGCCTCTTTTTCATCTGGTGGATCTTCCTGCTGATCATGATGCATTGGTTCATTGTTTGAATTCTTCTCCATTTTTACAGTTATGGGCTGGACAAGCAAGAATTGGTTTGTCCTTGTAGGAGGTACTCTCGTTTTTTTTGAAAGAGAAGAATTAGCTAATTAGAATATGTTCCTTTGCTTGTGAATGTGATGGTCTATTGGGTGAAAATCGTC
>JAOWBF010236619.1:0-13322 GCA_028566175.1 Vinca major
CTAATCCTAGCCATTTATTTACTTGATTAAATCTGCACCCTCCAACTTAGCTTCACTTTCCAGCTGTCCCTTTTGTACCAGCAGTGGTCCATTCTTCTTTGTAACAGAATCTGAGTGTAGCTGATGCTGCTGCAGTATTCACTCCATGACAGTTTGTATGGTTTTAACATTTTGAAGGTAATACAATTTCGAACACTTTTACTCTCAAGATGGGCACATGCGATTTTTTGTACTTTTTTGCCGAATTCACTAATTTGACAAACGGAGCATATATACAAATTATTTTGGTTACAACTAGCCTAAATTAAAGTTATTTTTATTTAGAGAAAAACAAAAAAACGTTGTTGTCTGCATATAGCGTATTTCTCACAAGTAATACTAAGGGAGTAAAAATTAATGTATTTTATTAGTTAAAATATTAATATTACTTTCTTAACTAATTCTATTTATGAGATAAATATTATTTAGATTTAAGTTTTTATTATTTAATTTTTATTTTATTATTTTCCTTGGACTACTCTAAAAAAATCAGGGTCATGTCTAGAGCTTTTGGGCACAAAACCAAACTTATATGAAGGGTCTAAGCTAGAAACCATATTTTTGTTATTCTAAATTTTAGTGGCACAATCATTTATAAAATGTTTGAAGATTGAGATATTTTGACATGTCATGCTCAATAGATCATTTATTAAAAGTTTTATATTATTTTGTTGATTTTTAAAAAATTTAGTTTCTTAATTATTTTGTTAATTATAATTAATCATCAATTTAGATTTATGATATTTTTATTTAACTTAAAAGAAAGGTAATTAACCTTAGGGAGCATAAAAAATTTACTCAGCCGCTAGCGTTGTCGTTATGGCCCTACGTTCAGGGATCCAAAGTGCCGACTTCCATAAGTCACTTCATTCCTTAATATAAGACTTTCATTACATATTACAAAAATTAATGAAACAAAAATAAGATATTTTATTAATTAAAATACAAATATTATTCTTTTATATATGATTTGTGTATCAATAATAGAAGTGTTGTACATTGATCCGAGCATATATTATTACAATTATGTACAGTAGAAAGAGTAATAAAATGGGGAGATATATCCTATAAAGTTATTACACTTGGCCCAAATTGCTAGATTGTGTGCAAAAGTATTGCAAATTTTAGGTACAAAAGCTAACTCCCAACTTTTAAACTTCCTGAGATATTCACTGCCCTTCATAGTAGACGATTTGCTCTTCCAATTGTCCATGCTCTGGTTTTCCAAAAATACTTTGATAACAAAAAGCGTATCACCTTCAACTATCAATTTAATACAACAAATATCTTTATCTATTTTAAATTTAAATTTGATTGCTTCAGATTCAGCTGCAAAATGTGAAGTTCTTCATATCAGACTTATTGGTACAAACTCCTTCGGCCCTACCTTCATCATTTGTCAAAATACAAAGAAAAAAAAAGAGGTCTTATAATCCCAGTTTACAGCAAAATTCAATTTGCAAAAACCCAAAAGGCAAACACCAATCAAAAGTCTGAGTAACCTCCGCCTCCATTATGTTGGTTTGAATAAAAGAAAACCCTTATGAAAAAATAAGCACTTTCTTCCTCCCAATTGGCACAAACATTTAGTGCAGCACTTGAAATGTCCATTTTACTCCCTCCGTCTCCATTTGTTTACATTTTCTTTTTAATTTAAAAAATATAAAGTGTTAATTAATGATGATTTTTTCAATCCTACCCTTTAAATTAGATTTTGAAGAGATAAGATTCGAGAGAAAAAAAAAATTTGACCTTATTTTGACCACGGATCACTGAAATATTATAAGTTTTAATTTTGCACCTCCATAATCTGCAAATGAAAGTCACGTGACAACTTTAACAGTAAAATACCCAAAAAAAGGTGTTTGTATATTATATTACACTAATAAACAAGGTTGTCAAAATCGCGAGTTGCATCGTAAAGGCCATAAATCAAGTTGGATCGGGTTAAAAATCGCTAGAATCTTGGATCGTAATGGATCGTCGATCCAGATCATAGGATCGAACGATCCATAACGATTCAAGATTTTCTCTTTTCAAATGGGACTGTGAAGAAGAAACTGAAGACACCGAACTTACCTTACCTTACCGGAGAAGACACCGGCCGGAGCAGAGAAGACGCCGCAGCTGCGGCCGGACCGAGTCTCCACGGGCCGAAATCGCCTGAAAATAGAAGATAAGAGAAAGGAGAAGATGGGTGGTGGACGCCGGTAGCCCAACCGGAGCAAGGGCCACCGCGGGCAGCACCAAAAGGAGGACGGAACAGGAGGGGCGCCGAGGGGAGGGGGAAGAGAGAAGGTTCTGGAGTCTCCAAATTAAGGAAGAAAGAGAAAGACCTAGATCTTTAGGATAAAAGTTTTGAAATTGCACAATCGGTCCCTGAAGAAGTTAGCTGTTAAGAGTTTTAATTAAAACAAAATGAGATATTTAAGGGAATGATTTAAAATAAAATATATTTGAGATATTTTTTTAAATTTATCATGAAATATTTTTTTAATAATTTTATCGGATCTTCCGATCCGTGTTACGATCCTCGTGTTTGCGATTTTTGAGACCCCTTCCGTTCCGAGTCAAAATTACGATCTTGACAACCTTGGTTTTGGGTGCCATTACTGTAATGGAGTTAAAAATGCTCCACCCCGACAATGCTAGGAAGAAAGCTGGATCGCGACTATGCTTTGAAACCCAAAGTCTTAAGGAGTTGCACCTTTATATTTCTGAGGGGCTAGAGATAGTTACAGATCTAGAATATTAAAAGAAAAATTGGAAATAGTAGCCGAAATTACACACTTCGCCAGAGAAGAAGAACAAAAAAATAGCGGAAAGGAGAGAATGAATTTTTTTTCAAGGTAAAACTACTTACTGTATACACCCACATATTTATAGGGCAGTAAAAATATCTTCAAACGTAGGTTAAATGGTGGTCTGAACAAAAATATATCATTAACCTACTAAAGTTGTAGGGGCTTTTTGTCATTTTGCAATTTCTCCAGCATCGCCAAGGAATTGTAGTACAAAAGTAACAAAACAAACCTTTGAACGTAGATTAAATGGCGGTTTGGAAAAAAGGGCTAGATGTCTTATTTGTTTTTTGTTGGAAGGAAAAAACTTTTTTTTTCTTTCTTTTAGAGGCCAAAGATATGAATTTATGTTTAAGGAGTCTGCATATCTTTTACCCTGCTAGCAGTGCTATATACTTTCAAAAACATTGTTAGGGGTGCTTGGAGATTCAAAGGGAGCAGAGTCCTATCCAGACTAAGTAATAGAATGTACTGACATTTTTTATTTCTATTTTTTTTTTATCAGACCAGCGAGTGTTTCGTTCCCTGGGTTCCTTTGTCAATAGACCAATCAATGGTGTTGTATAAAAAAAAAAGATTCAGTCGCTACATGCAAAGGATGATAAGAAACTGGCAGTAAAACGATTAGATTAACTAAAAATACACTCGGCCCCACTAAGCACTAGGGGAATCGCTTAGTTAATATGGCACGACCGGAAGACATGGATTCCTCAAGTCTAGACGTAGCATTCTTTAAATGTCATATCAGTTAAGGCAAGCTCTCAGTGGTTGTCATTACTTGACTCAATCTATCTGGATGATCGAGGGCGTATCGCGATCGACACTTATGTGTACATCCCCAGCCAAATATATTATTGCAAGTCGGAAGTTTTACCAACTACTTTAGCAAGTAGTTTCCTTGATGTTAATAGACAAGTAGTTTTCTTGATGTTAATAGACATTGTTAATGCATGTATTCCAACTTTCTAAAATCTTTCAGCCAGCCAGTTGAGAGATTTTCAGTGCTCTTATGACAACAACATTGTAATAGAACAATAATCGTTAACACACATAAGAATTCTGGGAATGTATCCTATAAGGACAATAATCGTCAATCTTAAAGCAAAAAAATTACATTACGAAGTAGGACAATATGTTTTATAATTAAAATTTCTACTAGAGCTTAAACGAGAATTCACAATTCCTTCGGTATCAGATTTCAAAAAGTTTTGAGCGGAATTTTTGCCTCCTGCGGCTTTCTCCTAGCGTTTTTGGCATGATCAGTAACATTGTTCTCTTCCACCAAACATGCATCCGAGAGCATTCCATAATTTGTTGGATTAAGGAACTGCAATCAGAAATCAAGAGTGAGTAACGCGGAGATTTATGAGATTTTACAATGTTAACTAATGTCGGGGATCAGAGTTTATTTTTTATTTTTTTAAATCCTAGAGAAACAGCAAAGAGAAAGATCAGTTATTATGATTCTAACTCAAACACCAAAAAAATATTTCATGACTGCAAAATAAATACTATACCAAAACGCCCAAAGCTGGTTCATCGTGCTATCCTTCCTCCATCCAACCTTCTCATTAACCTGAAGCAGAAAATCTCCATTGTAAATATTAGGAATTGCTTTGGAAGATCTATTTCATAGTTTCTATGGTGATTTCTTTAACTTCAAAAGGCTAAAAAGAGCAAAGAATTTCCACAATTTTTGTACATTCGTTTCCGATATAACTACAAGAAATATACAGAAATCCCATTTCTTGACCATACTGCTAAACTTATATAATACTTGTATTAACAAAATTACCTCTCCCCCGACCCCGACACACATAAATGAAATTTCTAGTTTTTCCCTGCTTTTACAGTTCTGTGAATTAAACATCAACTAGTTCAACATACATTTTTCTCTATCTTAGAAGAAAATATAATGTAAAATCGACTATATTCTAGAAGGTTCAATGGGAAAGCTTCAGCTGCATGCATTCTTAAAGAGGCAACATAAGACCATAATAATTTTCAAACTAAAAGCCAGTAGTTTAGACTGTTAACAAGAACTCTTTATGTAATAATGCTTCAAGCACAAGTTAAATTCTGCAAAAGCCGAAGAGTATACACATATACCACATTATTGCAAAATAAATAACAAGAAGAAAATAGCATGTCTTAGTAAAGAAATTACCTAATCCTTCGGAAAGGTAGACTGGAGAAACTCTTCATCTTCCAAAAATATCTCCAAATTTTTGGTCTTCATCAAGAACTCAATTGCTGCCTCATCAAATTCCATGATAAATCCTAACTTGATTAACTCAGACAGCTCATCTATATATTTTTCTTTTTCCCATAAAAGTCCCTCAGAAACAACTGCTGCAAAATTTGTAGCATACTCAAGGATATCCTTGTATCCACCTGACTTATTGAACTTTTGTAAATAAATGGTTGAGTTCTGCCTCTCCCAGCGCATCATTTGGCTTGCTTTAACTTCCAGAACCTCCCCCGAAGAAAGTGATAAACTGTATTCCACATTGATCGGTTCCAATGTCTCGAGAAAAGTACTATTCAAGAGACTTCTCAAGGCATCATGCCTCTTTTTCACTTCCAGCTCTAGTGAGGGATCAGCAAGAAATCCAAGAATCAGCTTAAATAGCCCTCTTGTAACGAAGATGTCCTTTGGATTAACGTGTGAAAGATTAACGCCATCAATTGCAGATACTTTCTTCTTCTCCACAGACTCAGACAAAGTTTTCACCCCAATTTTGCGATAAATTTCAAGCAATTTACTTCTAGGCAAATCTTCCAAGTGTTGCTGCGGATACCAAACGAAAAGAGGACGAGAAACACACTGCTCGAAAAGGTCCTTCAGATAAAGATCATCAGCAATAAAGACATCATTCTTGTCAAATAACAGAATCCCATCAGAGCTTGAATAAACGGGGATTTTCAGCAACTTTTCACCAAGAACTTTTTCTGTTTTTGCGCTCCAGTGCTTTAGAACAAAACCCCAAAAAGCACAACAATCAGTGTTTGACAATGTTTGGACAGAATCTTCCCAAGATTTCCAAAGCTTGTAGTAATCATCGAGAGAAGGATTAACCTTAACATCCAAAATTCCGGAGAAGAAGCCAAGAATATCCTTTTGATAGTGTTTTTCCAGGACTTTCAATTGAGAATCAAAGAGGCTATTCTTGTCATGAAGCACACATTCTTCAGCACTCACCCATTCTCCGTCCTGATTTCCTCTTGGAATCCATATTCTTTTGGTGTCTTCACTTGTAGGATCCCAATGATATTTGTACAAGTATTTATAGATTCGAACAATAGTGCCAAAATCCGAATGAAGATCAAGGTAACTGGCAAGCAACGGACATCCACCATGAATATCAACCACAACTCCTAATGCACCGAGTTCTTTCTTGTAGGAGCTTATCTTGGAATCGTAAAATCTTTCATCAATGAACGGTCCATCTTCCTTCCGTAAGAAAGGATTCCAATCAGAACCAAACAACAAGCACTGAGTTGGGGATTTGTATCCAGCATATGTTTTTATCCACTTTTTCTGAACTTTTTTGATGAAGGTCGCAAGCAACTCCTCTTTCCCCTGTTCCTGCAAAATTCGTGTGCATTCCAACAATGTATATGCAGCAGCAGGATCTAAGCTGCTACAATCTTCAGGTAAACGAAGGCCTGAAGCTACAAAGTTCGCACCAGATCTGAAAGAAACCACCACTCCCAAACTCTTGAGCTCTTCTTTGTACCCGTGAATTTCCTTGCTGTAGTGATTATCGCTATCATCAATGAAAGGCAATAAGGAAATTGTAGAGATTGACTCCCAATCTGGGTCGAAAAGGATGCATTCTTTTGGTGATTTATATACTCCAAGTCGTGTCCTTAACCATTCCACCTCCTTGATACAGCTCTTGAGATGATCAGGAAGACTTTTCTTTAATTTTCTGTAGCAAGCAAGGAACAAAAGCACATGGTTCTTGTTAATTAAAGACGACGATGCTTTCTGCTTAAAGACACTAACAAATGATTTGGTTGCTTCTTCAAAGTCGACAATCACCCCTAATTTCTGAAGCTCACTTTTGAAATTGAGCAGGATTCTCCGATCGTAGAAATTTTCATCAATCAGAGGAAAGCTGTTGAAAACATTTAGAAGACAACCCCACTGGGGATCAAACAGAAAGCATTCTGCTGGAGATTTTTGGCCTGCATTTGTCTTCAAAAACTTCTTACCTTTAATTGTCTCTACAAGTTTTAAGGACTGCTTTGAATCTAAATGTCTCATGCACTCAAGTATTAAAACAACATCCTCAGCATTGAACGAACTCAAGGATGCTGGAGATTTTAAGTTATCGATGACAAGTTGGTATCTCTTGTTGAAGTCGAATACCACGCCAAGAATCTCAACTTCTTTTCTGTAAGAAAGAATTTCACTGCCATAATAATCTTTATCAAGGAATGGAATGTTACTGATATGCGATGCAGCTCTCCACTCCTCACTGAAAAATACAGATTCCACAGGACTCTTGTTACCTTGGGAAGTCCGTAGCCATCTTCTGCCGTTGATACTATTGACTAAATGATCAGTTGGAAGAAATCTTTCCCTAAGAAATTTGATGAACTTCAGCAACAAAAGGACATTTCCTCTACTTAGAATTGACGATTCTGCTAGAGACATAAGATGGTTTCCAATGTACTGACATGCTTCACCAAAATCAAAGATAACACCAATAGTTCTCAACTCCTCACTATAGGACCTAATCCTATAATCATAATATTTATGATCAATCAAAGGAATGTCAACCAGCATCGATCCATTCTGCAGAAGATCCGCCCATTTTTCTTCAAGAAGGAAACAGCGCGATGGGGGCCTACAACCAGAAATTCCATTGAAAGAGATCTTAACCCAACCGCCCTCCTTTAAGCTTCTCAGAAAGTTTCCTGAAATGGAAATCCTCTTTCTTAGCAGATTCTGAATCCAATCTAACAACAAGAAAGCATTTTCCTTGGTCAGTTGAGAGTAAACACTGGGAATTGCAGCATTTGGAGGAGATAAATCTGGTAAATCCAACGCCCCAAGATGCTTTCGGAGAAATGGCAGAAGCTCTTTTCCAGAGGTATGAGTACCAGCATAGTCGCCTGAATACAAGTAATCCTCTGCTAGCTCAATATAGTCTTGGCTTCTCCATAGATTTGAACCAATCAGCTGTAGCCATCTGCTGCCGTTTGCAGGAACCAAAATTCCTTTCTGATAAGTGACCACTTGCTTATAGTTGTTGATAAGAGGCATATAAGCACAAAGAGCATCAATTTCTTCAGCAGTTAAGAACCTTCTTGCGGAAGAGTGATAGAGGAAATGCACATATGCAAGGACAATCTTCTTATCGGCAACTAGAGATTTAAGGATGAGGCGTGCATATTCAGGCATATCTACACGCTTCACATTCACCTGTTTCTCAAGCCATTCGATTATTATGTGCCCCTTAGAGTGTGACTTAACTAACTGCTGAGAAGTGCGCGAAAGAAAGTACCTATTTCCTGGACACCGCAATTCCTCGTTCCAATCAATCATCCAAGAAATATGATTACCCTCAGAAGATAGTAACAACATGGAAGGGGATTTTAGTGCCTCGTTTATGCTGCATAGAGACACAGCTCCACCGAAAACAACATACTTGAGAAGTGGAATTCTGAGCATACTAGAATTCACGAAAGAGTTCCAATTTTCAGCAATAAACAATAGAAGATCCAAATAGACATCCTCTGATACTCTCGAGACAAAATTAGAACTGAGGATGCACTTGGCATACCATTCAACATCAACATGTTTCAGGTCCAGAAATGTTAATATGTCATTGTACTTCTTCATGTCAAATGCTGAACATAAAATATGTTTTCCATGAGAGGAAATGTTGTGAAAACTAACCGCTTGCCCTCTTACCTTTTTTAACAAATCCCAGAAGGCAGGCATTAGCCTACCGACTTCAGAAGATTTCTGGAAAATTCTCTGTTCCGTACATGACTCACATGGAATAATATTTTCATTCATCAGTTTTTGTTTGATGCTCTCCCGCACAGTATCGAGATTTGGATAAGGAGAAGCTATGATTGGAAGGAAGCTGAACATACGAGGCAGACTTGAAACCGGAGCATAATCAATGCCTTTCACAAGAGAAATAAACGCTTTGACAAAAGCCTCAGGCACACAATTAAGAATTCCCTGGTTCCATGCTTTATCTAGAAGTATTGTTTCCCTTGAAGATGCTAGGATGAAATCAGCTTGTATTATGAAAGGAAAGTTGGTGACCATCTCTGTTGGAAGGAACGCATAGATACCCGGAGAGCTCGTCCCTCTTTGAAGACGATCTCCATTTGGAAAAGCCAATGTAATAACCCATTCCTCTACATCCATTCTTGTGTCAGCTCTATTTTCTGCCTTGACAGGAAACCGCTGTCTCCACATATGGTAATCGCATTCTTCAACTTGATTAGCTTTTTCAGTAGCAGAAAGATGAAGCATATAGGACTCAGCATCAATGTCCTTCCTTGTGACAAAGTCGGTCCCACTTGAAATGGATACAGCGCTCAATGTGTTGCTCTTCGGATCCTCATTTTCTTCCCTTACAGATAACTGTTTTATCTTTGTCAAAAACAGAAGAACTTCAGGGTGAATGCTTGAAAGCTGCTGCTTCACTGGTTCCACCTTATCTAGCTTCAGAGGAAGAACTATAGTTGTTGTGGGAAGGTTCTTGCCCGATCCATATATCTGTAATATGTCAGAAGTAGTAGGATTTTTCTCAACCCATGTGGGGACAACGTAGCCAACACTGCATTCGGGGCAAGGCTCTTCGCTAAATCTTATCTGATAGCCATTGCTGAATATGTATGGTTGAGCAGTTATGAGAAATACACTCTTAAAGCCAATTCCTGAAAATCATTTTTGCCGCATATATTAGTTTGAAATAAAAGATACAAAAACTAGTGAAAAACGCTGATGTCAGAAACATTTTATTATGCATATAAACGATGGAAATTTACTTACCTCTTAGATCATATTCCAGGAAGATTAAAGGGTTCAAACATTTTCTTCTATTAAATTTCAAAGACTAAAAGACTTAGGCGGAAACAAATGTTGTAAATCAACTTGTACCCTCACTATTAGAAATCTACTATATCACCAATAATGTCAATGGACTCAACAGATCCTGATTGGACCTTAGGCAGAAAGTATGATGCTCTATTTGATGATATCGCAAATGGCAATGGATTTGACTATACAAATGCCAGAATACATCTTTCAGATAACATACAAGAAACAGGAGAAGACTTATTACCTTTCTCACCAATGTATCCATGTCTACGGTTGCCTTTCTTAGTAGAACGACCAACACTGCAAATGGACTCAATATTCCTTGGAGAAAATCCTCTCTCGTTATTGAAGATCAGTAGTGTAGCTGTGGCCCCAGTAGCCGTTATGTCCTTTGAAGTTATCACAAACTCTAGTGACGGCTTTACCCCTTCTTCGTAGTCATTATCCTCTGCATTCTGGGACAATTTATTCAAGTCTCAGCTTCATAGCAATCATTGAGTGCTCTCAGAAGCGATAAAGCAAAATAAACAAATCCAAGCAACGCGAACCACGCATGAATACATTAAAAAAGAAAAAGAAAAAGATCCTCCATTCATCTGTTGCACAAGATGATACTGTTAATTTAAATCAATTAGACAAATTTATTGTAGGTATCAATTGCACCTCATGACCCTCTTAAGCAAAATGTTAAGTGCAAGGAACAACTCTTATTTTGATTGCAATTTTCATAAAAGATAAACATAATAATGACAAACCATTTTCAGAAATTATTTCTTTGTTCAAGAAGACAAGTTTGTTTTATGTATAGAAAATTACAACAAAAGAGCCCCTAGCTATTATAGAACACAGCCATGTCATTATCATATTTCAATATCTCATCTCTTTATGGATTAAATAATGCTAAAATACAGAGGAACTAAACTACAACAGCCCAATTCTTCCCTTGAAGTTGAAGAGTAAAATGCCAGAAACCTTCTCTGATTTTAAATCAACAAGAAGTTTTTGTCATAATCTTGGAAACTAATTTACTACAAATTTCAGAAAGCCAAATAGCACCAACAAACAACCCGAGCATATAGCAATCTAAAAAGGCCGAATAAAACAAAACAAAAAATATTATACAATTTTGAAGGTCGTGGCGATGGTCCGTGTTTACTTCATTACTGCGGGGCCCCCGTAAACAGTCTCGTTATGGGGAAAAAACAAAGGTAAGGCTACGTACATATAGATCTTCCCTAGACTCTGCTTATACGCTATGTTACTCGAGCCTTTGTTTATGTCTCACGACACGACATGGGTATGTGGGATACTTACTGGATCTGGTCAACACGGATCAGACAAAACAAATGTTTAAATACTCGAGACCTAAATACATACTCGTACACGAGTCCGAATAAGATATTTATACGGGAAACTTTTGCTCTGGGTATGACCTTTTGTCCAATTTGGTACCAAAGATCATTGTTAATATCATCAGTCAAATTCCAATAATTTCAGTAGCAAGTCCTAATCAAGAATAAATGAATACCATGAAAGAATTTAGACAAGAAAAAAAAAGGAAAAAACCTGAACAATTTCCATGAGAAAGTGAACATCTTTAGCATAAAGCTCAGCAGAGAGATTCTTGACAGCTTGATGAAGATCTTCAGTAAGAGGGTTTGGTTCACCTCCAATTGAGAACTTCACTTTCCTTATTTCTTCTATATGATCCTTTGGATTCTTATTAGCCATTTTGCAAACAGAAATCAAAATTCTAACAAAAACCCACCAAAGATTGCAGTGTTTTAACAAGGAAAGATCACTCAAAAACACATCAAAAAATTTACAGAAAAAAACAAGAGTTTGGAGAATTTTGCAATTACAGAATCTTCGGAGAGAAGGAAGGGAAAGTGAGTGGAGTGTACGGAGAAGACTTAGGAGTCCACTACTGCATGACCTTTCTTTACCTTTCACTCGCTTTTATAATAATGTCTCCTCAATTCATGCAAACCTTCTTTTTTCTTTTAAATAAATATATATAAAATAAAAAGTGGGAAGGAATAGGCAAATTGATTAAATCAGTCCTCAAACATTTTATGTTTGGTAATTTAGGTCCTTAAATTTTTTTTTACACCTAAGCAATTTGCAATTTGGTGGGTTAAGTCTTTCTGTTAAAAAATGTCGGTCAACATACTTTCAAAATGCAAACCGTAAAATATAAGGCTAATTACATTAAAAAAATCCGACCACAACCCTTCTACCTTTATTGCCTACAAAAACTTAAATTGTCAATATCTGTAATAAATAAAAAAAAGAATCCTACATTGCAGAATCATAAAAGCATATGACAAAAATGCTCCACATACACAAACTAAAGGAAGAGGATTCAAAAAATATGTCGGCAATATTACATACCCAAAAGTAAATATATTAGAAGAAGTTGTTCTCAATAGTGTAATCAAGCTTCATTCTCAAGCATGTCACAAACTTATCAAAGACAATCATTTTACTTTGACGAAATTGGGCTTACAATTACAAGCGTGAAAATTTTAGAAAATTGCATAGAAATATGGAAAGGCACATGAAAGCAACAAACAAAACGGAATTAATGAGATATGTTCTACAATGGAACAAATTCAGTAAAATAAGTGTTCTTCTTTAAACTTTACTTTGCTAGATAAATTAAATAGGTCCATTGAATTCTTATGTTTTACTGCCACAAGATTCCAGAGAAGTGTATCTGATGCATTAAGCTACAACTACATAGCAGCACAAAAGGGGTTGGTTTATAAAGATGGAGGTTTTTTTTTTGGGGGTTATAAAATGGGTTTGAGTGGGTGAGAATGCAAAATGACAGAATTAGACTTATATTTTATAGTTTGAATTTTGAAAATATGTGGACTAACTGTTGACTTACACTTTTTTAACAGAAGGACCTAACCCACCAACTCACAAATTGTTTACGTATCTAAAAATTAAAAAAAAATAATGTTTAGGGACCTAACACACCAAACATAAAATATTTGAGGACGGATTTCACCAATTTGCCAAAGGAATAACAATATTGAGAGGTCACGTACTCGTTATCAAAGTTATGCCCCTATTTTTTTTTAAAGTGTCAAAATATAATACCATTTTTAAATTTTCAAAGCAAACCGCAGTAGTCATGATTTTTCTTCATCCGTTTCATCTAGTTTTTAATGGACTAACAAATAATAAATTAACATTGTATTATAATAACATTTTTAACTAAAAAGAAAGGAACTTCGTGTAAAATATTTTAAGGCAAATAAAATTTTAATACTATTTTTTTGTGTAATCTTTGAACAAAAATAAAAAAGATAATTCATACATTTAACTTGAAGGTCCTAAATTTTGAAAAAAAATGTAAAAGAATTCTTAATTTTCTTCAACAAAATACATAC
>JAOWBF010236715.1:0-13322 GCA_028566175.1 Vinca major
GTACCAGACTGGTTAAGATTCGGAGACCTAATCTACATCTGCACCTGCTGATAGAAATTCGGATTGGATCCGGCCGACTGATATTAAAATAGCTATTTTTGTGGGTGCGGATGAGATGGATCTCAGATCTGAACGGAACTGGATCTATACTGCTCTCAAGCAAAGAATTACAAGCAAATAACCAATTGAAGAAGATAAGTATATCTCTCTCATTTTTCCCTATACATTTAAATCCATTATACTCAAGAAAGCTCATTGATTTGCTTAGATGTTTTTTTCCTAATATTTTCAAAATTCTGGATGAAGTTATTCTGAATTTGTAAATTTCTCTTAATTGACATGATCTTTTTGGCGGATTAACAATTATGATATGATGAAAAGGCTGGTTAATGTGTAAGATAGGATAGATGGTGTTTTTGGGTAACGATGTATATTTGCTAGTCGGATCCAGTACGGAAATGAGTGTTACATGTTATTTTTTCACGGAAGAAATAACTATTTTTAGAAGTATAAATGAAATGAATACTCTATCCGTTCCAAATTATTTGTACATCTTCATTTTTAACCTGTCCCAAATTATTTGTTTACTTTTTAAATAAATGATTTATTAATGATAAATTTTTCAATCCTACCATTTATATTAAATACTGCAGAGAGAAATAAAGAGAGAAAATAAGGTGAATTAAATTGTGAGTAATATTAAATAGGTTTATGTTTGACATTTTATCATATCCACTATATAATTTAATGAAATCTTAATTTTCGTGCAAAATATAAAGTTAATTCATACCTATTGTTAATAGTTATTTACGCATTGAAGAATAACTATTTTTCATGGTTACTCACGTGCGGACATGATACTTGTTCTGCAATAGTTCAATGCATATACCCCCAATCCCACTACAATGGTTGTTTTGGGATTGAAAGACAACAATTTAGAGTCTCTGATGCCTTGGTTTAAAAGAGGCGTGCCTAGGTGAGGTGAGGCGAGGCTTGCATGAAAACGCCACGGTGGTATGATGCAAGGCTGAGGCGCAGGGGATTACCAGCTACGTCTTCTTCCTTCTGTTCTCTTCTTCTGGTTCGTTCTCTCCGTCTTCTTGTTCGTTCTCTTCTTCTCTCATCTTCTGTTGCGGCTAGGGTTTTTATGAGAGATGGTTTTTGTTGCTGCTAGGCTTTTTTTTTAGAGGAGTGAATTTGGACCATTCATTTTTCATTTTTTTTAGAGGAGAGAATTTGGACCTTGTTTTATGAAAAAAATTTGTACAGTTGTGGCTAGGGGTTTTTAGAGAAGAGAATCTGGACCATTGATAGGTGTAAAATGTGGCTAGGGGTTTTTTAAAGAGACGGATTGAATATGGACCATTGATATTCTTTTAATTTTTTTCAAAAGCAAACCTATATAGATTAAAAAAAATCTCTCCTCTTCTCTATTTTTTTCTAATCTCTTCACCCATACCTAGTTCTGAATCAAGATTTATCAACATCTCCAATATATAAGTATTTTTGTCAAGAAATGCGCCTCGCGTCCATGATGCGCTCGCCTCGCGACTCGGACCCTCCTCGCCTTGGTGTGCCTCGTGCCTTTTAAAATGAAGTCTGATGCACGTGATATTGTGTGGGGATGAATGGTTAAAGAGCCCCTCTCAAACACAACCTATATTATTGTCTAAGAAGTGGGTTACTAAGTTGGCTTTATAGAGTGGCTATCTAGGAATGAGAAAAGGGGCCGCAAGACAAATGAAAATATGCTCATTCTTTGAAATTCGAGAGAGTTTCCATATAAAAGTCACCTTAGTGAGCCTTTCCACATTTTAGACAATATTAGGCTAGGGTGGAGAGGAAGTTTTTGAGAGAAAACACCTCTTAAACCCTAAAGGAGCCTCTTCAGCTTTTTAACTTTATATACCTGGGGTTATAAAGAGAGTAGCATATAGGTTAAGCGAGAGGCAGCCGTGTGAGAGAAAAGAGAGAGAACAAGTGTGCAAAACAATTGGTAGAAATTCAAATTGGATCCGACCAACTGATATTAAAATAGCTATTTTTTGTGGGTGCAAATGAGATGAGAATTGGATCTATATAGCTCTCAAGCAAAGAACCAATTGAAGAAGATAAGTATCTCTCTCATTTTTTTTCCTACACATTTGAATCCATTATGCTCTAGAAAGCTCATTAATTTGCGTAGATTTTTTTTCTATTATTTTCAAAATTCTGGATGAAGTTGTTCTGAATTTGTAAATTTCTCTTAAATGACATGATCTTTTTGGGGGATTAACATGAGATTGAGATATGATGAGGAGGCTGGTTAATGTGTAGGATAGCTAATTTTCTTGGGTAGTGCTGTACATTTGCGGTTAAGATACAGTACGGAACGAGTGTTTTGTCTGCACGTGTGGAACATGTTTACTCTTCACGGAATAAATAGCTATTTTTAAAAGTAGAAATGAATAGTTATTCATACCCATTAGTAATAGCTATTTACCCCTTGAAGAATAACTATTCTTCATTGTTCCTCATGTGCGGACAGAATACTTGTTCCGCACTGGATCTAATGCATATATCCCTAGTCCTACCAGAAACTAAAGGTTGTTTTGGGATTGAAAGACAACAAATTTAGAGCCTCTGCACATAATGTTGTTTGGGGATAAATGGTTAAATAGTCCCTCTCAACCATAGCCAATAATATTGTGTATGATGTGGGTTACTAAGTTGATTTTTATAGTGTGGCTATCTAGAAATGAGAAAAGGTGCCACAAGACAAATGTGAATACGCTCATTTTTTGGAATATGAGAGAGCCTCCATATAAAAGTCACTTTAGTGATTTTCCACATTTTAGACAATATTAGGCTAGAGTTGAGGGGATGCTTTTGAGAGTAAACACAACTCTCAAATCTAAAAAGAGGCTCTTCAGATTTTTAACTTTATATACCTCGGGTTATAAAGAGAGTAGCAGATAGATCAAGTAAAGAGAGAGGCGGCTGTGAGAGAGAAAAGAGAGAACAAGTGTGCAAAAAATTCTGGGCAGAATTCCTTTGCACAGTTGACGATCATATGGTCAGTGAGTCAATGAACTTGCTAAATTTTTAACTCGCGGTATAAATTTGATCCCACTGTTCAACTTTCCAGAACGTAGCTCTAGGCGTCCTTTACTACCCATCAAAATTTCAGAAAGATTGGGTCACAAATGACTATTTGGTCGAGCACTCAATTGCCGCTGAGCAGCTGAAGGTAACCCAGAAATATTTCTCTCTCTCGGCTGCCTCTCTTCTTTTTATCCAAATCTAAAGCTAAAAAGCTGAAGTACAGTTCCCACATATATCGCTTCTCTCCTAGAATATTGGAGTCTTCATTATTTGTTTTGCTCGATCTGCATCATTCCTCAATTAACAAATGTGAAAATCTCCCGAAATGATCGTGCTAAGTTGACAGTCTAGAGAAAGGAAATGTCTTTAAATGGTTTCGTTCTTGTTCGACTTCGAGCAATTATTTCTTTGAGGTTGTTTGATCGTGTCTTCTTCGATCCGGATTTCGTAAAAGCTAGAAGAAAGACACATACTTCAATGTAGATTTCAGCAATGAAATTAGTCTATGGAAACTTGGCAAGGGAAAAACTCTAAGTACTTTCTTGATTTCAGCAATATGTTGAGTAATCAAATTAAGATTAAAGTCGAAAAACTCTCAAGTACTTTCTTGATTTCACAAAAAAGAATGATAATAGTGGGAAAAATAACTTAAAAAGTGAAAGAGCATTTACTACCTTATCAGATACTGCACGGAAGTGTGGATAGCTAGTGAGAATCGTATGGCTGGTTAGGTGGGGGAAATTAGGAGGTGGAACCGGCCCAATGGGTTCGACCCCACCTCCCATACTCAATTATTCAGTTCCAGTACTGGGCGTTGCTTCCCCAGGTGTGGCCAAAGTGAAACATTTGAGTGTGGGAGGTGAGACCGGACCTATTGGACCAGTTCCACCCCTAGTTACTGTTAGGTGGGTCATGGGTGGTGTTATCTTCACGTGAAAGTTCTATTATGGACCATGTCTCTCTACACTTGAAACTTGTGGTCCTTAATTCACAATTGAGAATAAAAAATTATGGAAAACTTTTACACACTACTATATGTGAGGACATATGAACTAAAGGCTGCAAGATTCAAGTATGGGGAATGGGCTCTCCCTAACAAAAAAATTCTTGTTTGGGATCCTATTAGTAGGATACTGAAGAGTTATGTTTGTTTTATATCAGGGACTACACCATTAGTGAAAGATAGGTCTCTCGGGTGTGTTTTGCTTTGACTGGCTGCATTTTCAAGTATTTTACACTTGTTTGCCTATGTTTTGGGGAGCACTTCCCATTTTTTCCATAACTCATGGCTGCTGTGCGTTTTGGTTAAAAGAAATAAAAAAAGATTTTTTTGAATATCCCGTTTCCTTGTGTCTTTTTTGTGGGGGATATATTTATCATCCGAGTGTTTTTCTTCCTTGTAAAACATTAGATGCATTTACAGAATACTCCATCAGTTAGTGTTTATAAAAAGGTGTCATTATACTATAGTAAAAAATGGGGGGAAATTGTGATAACGCAAGGCCTGTGTGTTATCTAGTTCCAAAAGTGCACAGCGGCCATGCTATATGGCTGAACATGGAAGACCTTTCCAAAACCTGCCAATCCTGTGCTAATTTTCGAAAGTTCAGCCAGTCAATGCTAAAACCCGTCTCTTGGTTTACTTAGCTGAGATAGATTTTATATGCTTTCCTATAAAGTTAAAATCTAATTAGTCTTTTGAACTCAAGCCTCTTCTACATTATTCTTTACGGAAAAGTTTTATGAACCATGCATGAATCTTGTGTTCCTTAATTCACAGTTTAAAATAAAAATTATATGGGCGGCATATCACGGGTGCATTAAAACCACAATGTTCAAGTATGGAGGCATGAATCTGATTCATAATAGGATTTTTCTTGTTTGTGATCCTTTCAGTAGGATCATTAAGAGTTCTGCTTTAGATAAGGGACGAATACCATTTTCTCTACCAATTAGCGAAAGATGGTGCTCTTGGCTTCCTTATCTGGGGGAGATTATATTATACCTATTCATAATCAAGAGCTTTCCAAATGAGTGTTTCGCTATTAGTTATGTCACGGACTCGTTCTATCTCCTACACATGTAACCTTGTGGTTCACAATTCACCCTTGAGAAATAAGGTTCTTTATGGTGAATTGTGAAGTACAAGGTTCATGTGCGAGTATATGAACCGGGTTCATATAAGAATTTTTGTTAGTGAATTAAAATAATGCAGGACTCAATCCAGGTGAACCCTTAGAAGGAGCTTCTAATAGGAAAGCTACAACCTTGATCTTTGTGGAACGCATTTTTTTCCACGCATGCAGACTTGTGGAGCTGTTCTTCATGGGGTGAAATACCTATTCTTGGAAATTCAAGAACAGTTGTTTTTCATTCCATTCTTCATGCAAGCAGGGACGAAGCAAGGAATTTAGTGTTGGGGGCGAAACTGATAAAAAAATTCTAAAATTCTTTATGGGCGATAATAAAGGCAAAAAAAAAATTTGGGGGGGCGAAACTGATAAAATTTTCCAATTTTTTTCAAAATACACATCAAATTTTGATGAATAGTAGTATTTTTAAAAATCTCGGGGCACTCGTCCCTACTCATACTAACCAGGGTCAATAATTCATAGGCAAAAATAGAAATATACACCAATCTCATTCCGTGCAAAGTTTTTGTTTGTTATTGTTTGAGTCATGAAAATAACGAGACATATTTATTTTAATCTACATATAAGTTGGCACACTAACTTTCATGTTTACCCTTGGATTATTGGCACATTTCTGACACATGTCTAATTTAGTTAGAAATCACAAGAAAAATTAATGATATTTTCAATCTTACATAAATATCATAGTAATATAGTTAGATAAAGAATAGTTGATTGTCCAAAACAGTAAAGCATAAATAGTTTAATAATTATTTAATCTTTATTGCAGTAATCCCAGGCAACAATAAAACTTACTACTTTACTGGTTTTAATTCAACAATCAAATTACTCTTGATTGAAAAAAAAGTCCCAAAATAACTATTGAAGGAAATTTTGGTTAGCCCATGGTGAGCTAAGTGAGATTTAATCCAAACTCAACTTGCAGAGTGTTGTAGAGTCTCTCTTATTTATTATGGGTAGTACCTGACTGAAGCTTTATACTCTTTTAAACGACAATTAAATAGGTTAAAAGATTTATAGGTATCCAAATTAATTGTTGTTTAATACTCTTCTATTAGTTGTCAACAATTTATTCTAATTATACCCTCGATATTTTTTTTTATTTGCTGCCTTTGCCAGTCCTATTTTTTTCTTTCTTTTTTATGCTATAGAAATGAGAGAGGGGTAATATTGAAACTTTCAGTGAAAATAACAATTTTTTTACTTTTTCTAAAATTGTGTAAAGAGTCTTATATTTAAAAATAGAGAGATTACATGACACTAACATAAAATGAGAAATTAATCACATCAAAAAAACACAAATTTAATTTCTGGTGTGAAATTAACTAACCGCTATCACTTTCTCAAATTCCAGGTTAAATACAATTAAAGGAAATTGATTCTTTTCCCCCCTTACATCCAACAATAATTATCACATTCATTGGTTTTAGACAATTTCTAAAGTTAGAATTCTCGTGTCTAAGAGTCTGAATCTGATCTTTAACCAAATTATAGTTATAAAAAAGGGATAAGGGGCATGACATCAAGATCCCCAATTTGTGGCTTGTGGGGCAGAATTTATGAAACTCTCAACAACTATTATTTTCCTCCTACACAAAGGTGATACGAGGGTCCTATCTTTCTACCCGATAAAAATTGTGGAAAACAACGTCTCGATTGGTGGGAGGTCTTGTCTTAGTTCACTTGCTGGGCCATTCATTTGGATAAGGTGGTGCACATTTGGATCCCGGGTTCGAGTTGGTTATTTAGTATATAATATACATGTGCCACCCCCACATTGGACAACTATTATTTTCCTGGATGAACGTGAATCTTCTTGGCTGCCAACTAAAAGTGCAAGAAATTGACACAATCCAATCAAAAGTTTGGATTTCTTTGTTTTGAACTTGATGCTTTTATTGCGGTTGTAATTTAAGTGGAAATATTTTCAAGACCCGAATGGTTTATTCGGAAGGCCCTGATGGTTTAGCTCAAGGGCAGAAATTTGAAGGAAAATTTGTAATGGAGGAGGAGGGATAAAAAATTTAGTGAGAGAAGAAAACCAGCAAATAGAGTAAAAAAAACAATGGGAGGGGTGAGTTGCATTCTTGTAATACTGTGTCGTTAATTTCGAGTTGGAAACATTAATGAAGTTATTGGAATTTCCAACATGATCGAGAAGCACCGATATGAAGCCCCATTTTCGATCAATTTTGCAGTGTGTTTTCGAGTATGGAAAACTTCATGAAAATTTTCATGTTCTGAATGTGATTTACGTTTTTAATTAGATTTTTATTTATGTTTTGATAATATTGATAAGTTTTTTTATATGATGTTTTTAAATGTGGACAATCACGTTCGTGCATAACAAGAGTTATAGAATTAGTTTTTACTATAATTGTTGCACGTGCATTCACAAATTTATTCTTTTTTCTTCAAAAGTTTGAGCAAATTAAACATTAATAAACCGGTTATTGGTGTTGATCAAATAGCAATGTTGTATTCTTTAAAACTGACAATTGACATTTATCGGTTGCACTTTTTATGATAAAAAAGTATGGATGTTTATTAGATTAAGTTGTTAAATCTTGAAAACATTAGAGGGAGATGATGAAATTAGAAGCTGTAAAAGACATGGATTGCTTTTGCCCATATCTTTAGCTACATTATATATGGTGTATTTATAAATCATAGTAATTGCAAAAATAAAAAATATTATATGGTTAATTTTTCAACCTATGAATATCATTGAAGTTGTCTGAATTTTCAAAACCAAAAACTCCAACATGAAGAACATGTTATACACAAGTACATATGATTCAATAGAAACTAACAAATACACGTTCACATTATTTTTCGGAAACTCTAGTTTAACTAGTTTCATCACCTCGTCTTTCGCGACCATGCCCACCATCCCCCGGGCATCAACTTTTATGTGCTAATGAACTTGTTGTTCTATGTGACATTAAGGCGTAACTTGGATTAGGTTTGGGTTTGAATTTGGGTTTGGATTTGGATTTGAGTTTTAGCGGGAGAAGCTAAAAAATTAGCGGGAACAATTCAAATTAAATTTTTTTTTCAAACAATCGTCTAATTTTAAATTTTGGCCTCAAAAATTTGGAATTTGAATATCTCCCGCCAATTTTATACCCCAAAATTTGGGATGAAACGATTATTTGAAGAAAAAATTTTGAATTTGAATTGTTCCCGCCACTTTTTTAGCTTCTCCTGCCAAAATTCAAACCAAAACCCAATGCAAGTAGAGCCTCAAGTTGCACTTATCATTATTTCCAACACTGGAAACGTTTTGAATATTAAAGCACTTCAAAATATATTTTATAATTATTTTCATTACACTTTATTTATATATATTTGTACAATAATAATAAGTTTTTTTATATAACACGAGTTATAAAGCTAGTACTTATTATAATTGATGCACAAGTACCCAAAAGAATTAATTATTCTTTTTATTCAAAATTTAGAATAAATTGAGCACGTTACTTATGTTGATCATGATGAATTTATAAGTTTATAATAGGAAAAACTACACAAACATTATAAATTAACATGATAAAATTGCAACAAAAAAAATTATATATATTATGTGGTGAAATTAGAGTTTGGAACATTAACTAAAAAAAATCCAATATGGGAAGTTCCATTAGATAAGGGGAATATTTAACATATGAAACTATGGTTTCGTATAATTTCTCACCATTATTCGATTTTTAAGACATTGGGCTACATTTTTGGCATTCCATCCCTAGGACAACAATATTATTGCTATAGAATGGAAGACTCTTTCATCCAAATATACAATGTGCAGGTTGATAAGGTCAAAACCAAGCTGAGAGGCCATCAGAAAATAATTACTGGTCTTGCATTCTCTAATACTCTTAGCATGCTCGTGTCTTCAGGAGCAAATTCTCAGTTGTGTGTTTGGAGCATCGATGCGTGGGAGAAGCAAACAAATAAATAACTGCATATTCAAGTTGGGCGGGCATATGTTCCTCATGCTGATACCACGTTCAATTTACCAGGACCACACACATCTATTAGCAGACCATGAGACACAAATAGCTATCTATGAAGAACCCAGAATGCCTTAAGCAGTGGGTATCCCGGGAAGGAAGTGGTGTGATCACTCATACATGTTGTTTGAATATGTTATTTGATGAGGTATTTGTAAGGAAAAAAAACCAATGGAATTTTCATATAGTGAATTTTGTTTACTATTTTAATTAGATTTTCATTTAAGTTTCCATAATATTGATAAGTTTTATATATGGTATTCTTGGATGTAGACGTTTGTGCATAGTATGGACTATATAACTGGTCTTTTCATTATACATTTATAATTGCTGCAAATGTATTAATTTCTCTTTTTCTTTTTTCAAAAAAAGAAAAAAGAAAAGGTGAACACTAATGAACTTGCTATTGATGTTGATCAAGGTGTACTTATAAGTTTATAGTTGACAAGGAAAGAAGCAAATGTTAAAGAATTTCATTATTACAATCCTCTAAACTATTGACTGGCTTAGTGTTAGTATCACTTTTAGCTGGTGATCCTCAAGTTGTTGTTATTAATAGTTATAGTACGATAAATGCGGTTGAGTATAAAAGCACTCCAATGTGTGTTTTATAATTATTCCCCTTATGTTGACTTTAGTGATTTTACTTATGTTATTAATTTGGAACATGTGATGAATCGTTATAAAAGATGGTGACAATAGGGAATAATAAGTTTATAGCTATAAAAGACCCATTATTGCATTCCTCCAAACTGCCAATTAATTTGTGTTGGTGCACTTATAACTAATAGTCAGGATGTATGTTTATTATATTGACAAAAATCGAATTAAACTTAGTAAAAATAGAAAAAGCTTACACATCAGTTATAGATGATTGTATTGTTGCTACGCTGTCAAATTCTGAATATATTATAATGGTAGATTATCTAGCAAGTGAATTTGTTGGTATAGAGGATGAAGAATCAAAAGTTGTAAATGATATGGATTGATTCCCTGGTTTCCTTAAATGAATTGTTTGTTCCCTATAAACTAATATGGTAAGTTCCTGTTGGGCCGTTTATCCGTGAATCCAACTGAAACCCTTTCAGTCCGAGCATGCCACATGTTTTACGATGAAAGAGGGAGACCGTTTAATCAATACTAATATTATCCATGTTTTTATAGCGAACGAGGAAAACAAAGAACCTTAATGAAGTTGTCAGAATTTCCAATATGAGTAACTCCCACATGAAGCAGTGCTATGCACGAGGATATAAACTTTAACAGAAAATTATAAATATATTATTTAAATATAAATAAAGTACTTACTTTTAATTGAAAATGAATTAAGTAATTTTTAAAGTATTAGTATCGACCATAAATAATTGTCATGCTTTCTCATTCCTCGTACCATTAAAACGTTTTTTTTACATATTTATCAAAAAGTCTAATTTTTCATGAAAGCCCAAAGAAAATATTTAAATACCCCTCTTAAAAAATGTCTCCGACTCCGTTTTCTCAATCCGAAACCTCATTCATGATCAGCCATAAATAGGTTCTTGTGGAGGGTAAGAGGGGTAATTTTTCCTCATATCAAGATTTCTTGCTAAACAATTTTCAAAGTAATATTATTCTCCTTCAGTGAAATTTTTCATGTTCTAAATTTGACTCGTTATTTTCATTAGACTTTTATCTAAAAAAAATCATGTTCTACATAGAACTGATAATATTTTTTATATGATATTCTTAGAGGTAAACGTACATGCATAGTAAACACAAGCTATAGAGATATTACTTACTATAATTGCTGCATAAGTACTCACAAATATTAATTATTCATTTTCTTCAAAAGTTAGAACACATTAAAGGTTAATGAGCACATTATTGATGTTGATCGTGATGAATCGATAAGTTTATAACAGAAAATAAATATACAAAACACAAAAAATTAATAATCCATTATTATGTTCTTCCAAACTATTAATTGGCTTGTGTTGGTGACACTTTTAGATGTTAGAAAATATGCATTGCGTATTATGTTGAGGAAAATTGGAACTTAGAAAAATAGCAAAAATTTACATATTAGTAATACCATGAGTAAACTATTGGTTTAAGTGGACAAATTTTTGAATATATTATAGGAGTATGACCAAATCACTAGTTGTAAAAGACATTGATTAATTAATCTCTGTGTTCTTAACTAAATCACGGTAAAATTGCAATAAAAGAAAAAAAAGATATTATGGGGTGAATTTCAACCTTGGAACATTAATAAAGTTACTCAAAATTCCAACATGAGAAGCACCACAAGATAAGAGAAATATTTAACATTTGAAACTGTAGTATTTTGTTTCTTTAAACTATATTTATTTTTCATTCATGTAACTTTATAATTTCTCACTTTCTTATTTGTACATGATTTGAATGATTCAATATGGTGACTTTTAAGACAATGACTGCCTTCATGTCATAGCTACTCGTGGCTACATTGTTGGCATTCCATCCCCAGGACAACAATATTATTGCTATAGAAAGGGAGAGCTCATTTTCAAAAAAATCACAACCATCGAATCTCACATATGACGACATTGGAGCCGTGAACAATTGGACTCATGACACAATCGGGAGCAGGAACCATTCTATATCTTGGATGATGAAACTTGCACAATGCACCAAAGTTACAGTTTCCAGTCTTCATGTAAAATTGGTACTTAGGTTGCCCTGACCTCTTAGGAAATATTGTCTCCATTTTCAATGCATAATATCCCATCGGTACAGAAACAGAAGGATATGGATAATATGTCCCTTGTGATTCAACATTTGGTGCCTCAGATGACCATGAAGTTCTCTGAGTTTGAGCATTTCTTGATGTTTATGATTAGCTTTCGGAAGATGATCTTGAAGCTATTTGGCCTTGGAAAAAATAAAAGAAACCCATCTTATATCTAAAAGTTCCTAACGTTGGTGAAGAGTCTCCTAGAAAAGTATAAACTATATTTGGAGGTCCTCCACTATTTCAAATGGATTTTCAGTTATGAACGGAAATAATATTCTTCTTATTAAACTTCTCTTATATATAGTTGGAAAAGAATCGTGTTAAAACACGAGAAGTTATTCCTATTAAAAACAGTGTATTTTTCAAATGAGACAATGGTAATAAATAAACCTATTAGGTTTAATGAGTCATTCTTGTCTTAGATAATGCTCACATGCTTTTAACGTGAGGTGATTTTTTTGCCACGTTTATCGCAATAATTAGTATAGAAGTAAATGTAAAATGACGATGAGCATTCTTGGACAAAGATAAAACTACTCATAAGTGAATACAAAACTCTTCCATGCAAAATGCATTGGAGGACACCAATTCTCTTGTGCAAACGGAAAATACCTCTTCTCTCATGCAAGTTGCACGGGAGATAAGGTATCATCTCGTGCGTGTTGCACATGAGCATTTTTTTAATTAAATCATCGTGTAACTTGCACGAGAATGGTAGATGGACTGGGTCATCACTCAAGAAAGTGGCAATGCAAATGAAAAACTTTAGTCAAACTCAATTCAAATGCACCATATCTCAAATTGCATTTTAAGATTCTTTTTTTTTCCGTTTTTTACTCACTCCTTTACAAATTAGTTGTTTCAAAACTAAATGCACCATATCTCAAATTGCATTTTTAGGATTCTTTTTTTTTCGTTTTCTACCCGCTCCTTCACAAATTAATGTTTATTTAATTAATAAATGTGATGGTAAAGTTTTAAAAAAAAGTTGGATTAATGAAGCGACGAGTATTTTGAGACCAAAAAAAATAAATGCTATGACAAAATAATTTAGGACGGATGGCATAATATCTTTCAAAATTAAAAATTCCAACAAGGAATAAATTAATGAAGCATATGGAGTATTAATATTAAGGAACTACAGATCAGGATTCCAATAATACAACCAAATTTAACTGAACTAAGAGCCTACTAATCTAAGACTTTTTCAATTTGGAGAGAGCTTTCTTCCTCTGTCCCAGCATGTAAGTGTACAAATAAGGACTCCCTGCAGTTGATAGTATAGTTTTGTATATTAGCATTGACAATTTATCCTAA
>JAOWBF010236811.1:0-13312 GCA_028566175.1 Vinca major
GCTGATGATACTTGCTTATAGAATCGCAAGATTGGTAGCAATATAATAAACAAATAAAAAATTGTTTGAGATCTTCATGAATTGTCTTCTTTGATCGAGGACGATCAAAATGCTAAGTTGGGGGTAGTTGATAAACTCATATTTTCTATATAAATTATACTAATTTTCACTTAGTTTTTACCTAAAGAATATTATATTTCCATATTTTAGAGTCAATTTGATATGAATTTCTTAATGTATGTATTTTAATTTCATATACATATTTTAGGTATTTTTATATGCTAAATAGAAACCTATTATTAAGAATATTTATTTTAGGATTATATTATATTTTCTTAGATTTATCTCTGTAGGAAAGTCTATTAATTGGAAAGAAAGTCAGAGATGGAATAGGAAACAAAGACTACGGGCATTGGGTCACAAGAACAAGAAGTTGAGAAGGAAATGGGGTAGCACCTCCTCGCATCTTTATAAAAAGAGGGCATGAAGCCCTAAAGGAAAAAAAAAACCCGATCAGCCATAGTCATTCACCAAAAATACCACCAAAGAAGCCGCAAGAACGAAGAAAAAGAATTACCACCAACCAGCCACCTGTTCATAACCATCACGTCATCATCACCTTGTTCCGATTGGAATTGTGGTCCATCTGTGCGGTTTTCAAGAAGGGATTATTTAGTGGACATAATTTCAACATCAATTTGTAATCTAAACTCGTTCCTTTTGATTATTTTCTTGGACCATGAGCCAGACTAGATTTGATAATTCCCATAAGAGATTGTTTCCAATTCAAATTTCTTCCATCACGTAAAGCTGCTATAAAACTCTATGGTAAACCTTCTAAAGTTAAAGGCTTAAAAGCAATTTGAACTAATCCAATGTGCATAAATTTATGTGAATTCGTATAAGGAGCTATATCATTTTCTGATGATAATATACATGATTCTTTAACATTAAATGTTAAAACACATGGTTATAATTATGCACGTGGTTCAGAAGTTATTTGTATTTGTTATCGTATTTATTACAAACCAATTCATATTTTGAATCCACATTGTAGATTAGTTAATAAACCAAATCACGAAACTATTCTAATAGAAACCAAATTTAGTAGATCTAATATTACAACTCGTAGATCTATTAAATGAGAAGAAATAACATTTTCTGAAAATTGGATAATTGAGAGAGCTTTACCTCCTCAACCTCAAACTCAAACTAATTTGATTGAAGTTGTACAAACACCTAAGGGATCTGTTACTTTACAATTTGAAAATCTAAATTCCAAGTTGATAGGATCTTCTGGATCTCTTATATCTAATTATATGCATTCTCATATATCTCCCTTAGATTATTTTGTGGGAACCCCTTCTAGGGCATAAACTTCTCAGATTATGGAAGAAAAACAACCTATAGAACAAGAAGAAAATTATTCTAATGACTCTCGTGTTCAAGAATTACATATACACAAGGATAATATCCTTAAAGCACATTATAAAAAGAATGATGAGACAGTGTCTCAAATGAGTTATTCTTTTAATGGATAGTACACCTATTATTGATTTTAGTCTTGGTTCTATGGCTAGAAAATAGATTAAACAAGATTTCTTGTTGGATTGTTGGAAACCTTTTAGTACATGGTTTTTTGATAATATTCATTTGCAAGAACAAGATTCTTTGCAAAAGGAATTTTATGATTTATGTACTGACAAAAATGTGATTATACCATTTATTCCTTGGTTTATGTCTACTTATGTAGAACAATATTTAAATGTTGTTGAAAGAAATTATAAGTTGTTAACTGGTCAAACTTTGACAAGTGTGTATCCTCCTGCACAAGCATATACAATTGACTAAAGTAATTTTCTTGCATTATCAAAGATTTTTGAAAATGATGTTTTACCTGTTACTTGCAAACAAATTAATGTCTTAGTTGAACAACAAAATTATACAAAATTTTGTTTACCTATATTATGAGAACATATTACATATTTATATACTAAAGTATAAGAGATTATTGCTCTTATGAAAATGACTATTAATCAAACATCTATTGATAAATCAGCAGTTGTTGCCTCTCCTATTTTTCAACCTCCTCCTAAAATCAAAGATTTTAAATCAAAATCAATGGTTGAATTGGAAAATTATTAGATGATAAATTTAAAAAATTGAGTAATAATACTCTTGATGATGATTTAATTTCTTATTTAAAAAATAAGTCTATTGATCAAGAACCTATGCAGAATGATCAAATTAATAATCTGAAAAAATGAGCTTATAAACCTGTTCAATGTTTATATTATTATAATAGACCTACTCCTCTGGATGTTTTACATGAGCAACAGGAACAAATTAATAATACTAGTTATTTTGGTAAAAATATTTATGAACGGAATATTGATGGTTTTAATGATAAGCAGATTTTTAATACTACTCACAGAATGTGTATGTATTTCTCTACTATTTGTAAAAAGAATCAAAATAAGGAAAAAACCATTGCTAATATGATTATTGCAAGTTTTACAGGCCAACTTAAGGGTTGGTGGGATAATTATTTAACACAAGAAAATAAAAATGAGATTTTAACTTTTGGTAAACAGAAAAATAATACTCTTAAAGAAAATTCTGTTTATACTTTAATTATCAATATTGTGGATCATTTTACTGGTTGTATTTTTGATCAATCAGAATATATTCGTACTTTATTACAAAATCATAAATGTAAAACTCTTACTGATTTTAGATGGTATAAATATACCTTTCTTAGTCGTGTTATGGAATTACCTGAGAATAATGGTGCTCATTGGAAGTCCAAATTTATTGATGGTCTTCCCAATCTCTTTGCTGAAAGAGTTAGGAAAGCTCTTAGAGGTGATAAACCTTCTATTCCTTATGATACCTATACTTATTGTAAATTAATTGGGTTTGTATACAGGAAGGTTTAAACCTTTGTAATGAGATTAAGTTAAACCAATTGTTAAAACGCTAGAATTTGGTAGAAAGAAAACAATTAGGTGAATTTTGTAGTCAGTTTGGCATGGATTTACCCTCTTCTAGTAAGAAGAAGAATAAGTCTTCTAGATAAAATAAGGACATAGATATTGTAAAATAATATAGAAAAAAAAAGAAAATTAGAAAAGAAATCCGATAGAAAAAAAGAAAGAGTTAAAGATAAAAATGAGAAAAAACTCATTGTCCGTAGTACGTGTAATAAGGTTGGTCATTTAACAAAAAAATGGTGGACTAAAAAGAAGATTAAAAATCTTGATATAGATAGCAATCTTAAAGAGACTTTGCCTAAACTTCTTTTAAATTCATATGATTCTGGTTCTGAGTCTTATTCTGATGATTCTACTAATTACTCTAGAAGTAAGCTTAAAAGCGATTGATTTAGAAAATGATTCTATTATTTCTGATTCTGATTTAGAATGTGATGCTTGTATTATAGGCAAGCCTTGCGTTAATGAAGATGAGGGAGAATAATTTTATAGACTCATTTCTCAATTCCAATATATGGAAATCAATGTTTTAGATAATGAGAATTGGGTAGAATTACTTAAAGTAATTAAAGATCCTGAGCTTAGATCTAAATTGATAGATCAAATGGGTAATATTCCAAGTTCTTCAGGTAATACTATGAAGACCACGTATATAGTTCTCCAAGAACCTTATTCAATGTCAGAAGTTTATAAACTTCAAAAACATAGTCAGGTGGATAAAACCCCTTCTTCTTTAAAGGATATTTTGACAGAGATTAATAATCTTAACTCAAAAATTAAGGTTTTAAAAACAAAGCATCATGATTTTGATAATAGAATTTCTAAATTAGAAAAGTCAGAAAATTCTTCTTTAGTTATTCAAACTAGTAAGGAATCAGCAATTACATGTTTAACAGATGATTACATGGAAAGATTTAAGAATGATGATTTTTTAAATACTTTAGAAATGATTATTTCTCAAAAATGGTATGCAAAATTACTTTGTTAATTGATAATTATTTTTCAGAAGAATTCACTTCTTTAATAGATAATGGTGCTGATTTAAATGTTATATAAGAGTGTCAAATACCTACAAGGTAATTTCAAAAAACTACTCATACATTATCACATGCAGGAAGTGAAAAACTTGATATTAGTTTTAAATTACCTAAAGCATTTTTTTGTATAGAAAAAAAATGTATCAAGACCAGTTTTTTGTTAGTTAAAAATATTTCTAGTCAAGTTATACTTGGATCTCCTTTTATTACAAAACTTTATCCTTTTATAAAGGTAGATAAAGATGGAATCATAGGCACTTATAATGGTAACCCTATTACATTAAGTTTTGTTACAAAACCATTTACTCGTGCTTTACATGGGACTTATGATAATCTCAAAATGTAGGAAAATCAATTAAATTTTCTCAAAAGTGAAGTTCAGGTTTTGACTATTGAAGAAAAACTTCAAAACCCTAAATTACAAGATAAAATTAAAATCATTATTAATCATTTTAGGGTGGAAATTTGTAATGATCATCCAATTGCTTTTTGGAATCGTAAAAAACATATTGTTGATCTTCCATATGAATAGGATTTCCATGAGGATAATATTTCTACTAAGGCTAGACTTTGTCAAATGAATTCCGAGTATGTGGAATTATGTAAAAAAGAATTTGAGTCCTTACTTTCTAAAGGTCTTATAAGTCCTAAATCACCTTGGTCTTGCACTTCTTTTTATGTTAATAAACATTCTGAACAGGAACGAGGAATTCTTGGATTAGTAATTTATTATAAACCTTTGAACAAAGTTTTAAAATGGATTAGATATCATATTCCTAATCAAAAGGATTTATTAGACAGACTTCATGAAGATGTTATATTTTCAAATTTTGATTTAAAATCTGGATATTGGCAATTACAAATTAATAAATCTGATAGGTATAAAACTGCTTTTAATGTCCCTTTTGGCCATTATGAATGGAATGTGATACCATTTGGTTTAAAATGCCCCTTCTGAATTTCAGAAAATTATGAATGATATTTTTATTCCATTTAGTGAATTTTTTATTGTTTATATTGCTGATATATTAGTATTTTTTAAAAATATAGAGACTCATTTTAAAAATTAAGATATTTTTTAAAAACGTGTCATTGAAAATGGACTTGTTACATCTAAACCAAAAATGTCTTTATGTCAAACCAAGATTCGTTTCTTAGGTCATAAAATTAATGAAGGAAATATAATTCCTATTAATAGAAGTATTGAATTTGGTTCAAAACTTCCTGATGTTATTACTGATAAAACTCAATTACAGAGATTTTTAGGAAGTTTGAATTGTATTTCTCCTTATTATAAAGGTCTTGCAGAAGATACTGTTATTCTTTATGACAGAATAAAAAAGGTTCCTAAACGTTGGCCTATAGGTCACACTAATGCATTAAAGATATTAAAAGATAAAGTAAAAACTTTACCTTGTTTAATGTTAGCAAATACCACTTGGGAGAAAATTGTTGAGACTGATGCCTCTGACATAGGTTATGGAGGAATTCTTATACAAATTGATCATTTAAATAGAAAGGTAGGGCATTTAGTTAGATTACGTTCTAGTAAATGGAATAATGCTCAAAAGAAGTATACGTGGAGTAGGGGTGGACTCCGGCCTCTCCATCGCTGTTTGGACAGAGTATTAGTGAACAAAGCTTGGAATTTAATGTTCCAACCATCCCAGGTATCCCATCTGCCTCGCACAATCGCTAACCATTGTCCACTTCATATTACTTTTCAGATAAATGGCTCAGGGAGAACCTCCGCTTTTCGTTTTCAAGACATGTGGGTACGACATGGCAGTTTCATGGATGTAGTTAGGTCTTCTTGGGAAGAAGAAATCCTCAATTCAGGTATGAATAAATTGGCAAAAAAACTTAAAAGGCTAAAAGGTGTGTTGAGCTTCTGGAATCATAGTGTTTTTGGGGATGTCAACCGAAATCTCCAATCTGCAACGGCGGCTTTGGCAACTTGTGAGCACGAGTATGATGCGGCCTCAAATGATATCCACCATTTAGCTTTGACTGAGGCTAAACAACTCTACCTCACTTGTATGGAACATGAAGAAGCCTTTTGGGGCCAAAAATCTCGTATCAAGTGGGCCAAAGAAGGTGCGCTAAGACTAGTTACTTTCACTCTTATTGAAGAAAAAAATAAAAACGAATGCACATCGCTCAGATCATGTCACCCACTGGCGACTCACTCTAGGATGCACTTGCCATTGGGGCTGCAAGAGCTAACTTTTTTGAGGATTTGTTTCGCCGGGATTCCCATAAGTCCACTGCTGATTCGGTGCTGGGCTTCATTCATTCTCTTGTTACTACCGCAATGAACAAAAGCATTGATACATTGCCTTCGGCCAAGGAGATTAAAGAGGCGGTCTTTGATTTGTGCTCTACAAGTGCTGCACGTCCAGATGGCTTTTCTGGGAAATTCTTTCAAGTATGTTGGGATATTGTGAGTACGGATGTTGTTCAAGCAATACATGATTTCTGGGCAGGGCTCTCTTTACCTAAATCCATGGCCAGCGCTCTTTTGGTGCTTATTCCAAAGGTGGATGCTCCAACCAATTTTTCCCAGTTTAGACCGATTGCGCTTTGCGCTTTCTCTGGCAAGATTATTTCGAAAGTTCTCTCAAATCGTCTCACAAGTATTCTCCCTTCATTGATAAGTCACAATCAATCTGGTTTTGTACATGGTCGGGTTATTATTGATAATATACTACTTGCAATAGAGTGGAATCTTTGAATAAAAATGTGTGGGGTGGGAATATGATCATTAAGATTGACATGATAAAAGCTTTTGATCGTGTTTCGCACTCTTTTCTTGTGGTAGTACTAACCAAATTTGGATTTAGTGCACATTTTATACATATGGTTCACAACGTTTTGGAGAATAATTGGTTTTCTGTCCTGATCAATGGGAGTCCTTTTGGTTTATTCCGGTCTGGTCGGGGGGTAAAGCAAGGAGACCCCCACTCCCCACTTTTGTTTGTGTTGGCGGTTGAGGCTTTCTCCCGAGGACTTAATCACTTGGTGGGTATTCGTGCGGTAGAGCCTTACTCTGTTTCTCACTCTTGATTGATTGTATCTCTTCTAGCTTATGCAGATGACACTATTATTTTTGTTAATGGTGGGAAGCGCAATTTGGAAAATCTTATGGTTTTTATACGACAATATGAGGCTTCTTCAGGACAACGGATAAATCCTACCAAAAGTTCTTTCTATGTCTCGAGCAGAACTCAACAACGGCAAATACACATGACCTTAGAAGTTATAGTTTTGTTCACGAAAGCTTTCCTTTTATTTACTTGGGTTGTCCTCTATTTGTGGGTAGATCAAAGATTACATATTTTGAGCCATTGGTTGACAAAATTACTTCTCGAGTAGCAGGTTAGAAACCGAAGCTGCTTAGTTTTAGAGGACGACTAACCCTTGTGAAGCATGTACTGCTTTCCTTGACCTTGTACATTATGACAAATGCGAATCCTCCGAAGCGCACTCTTGTCTCGAAAGGGTACTTACTAATTTCCTATGGGGACAATCTGTTCATGGACATAAAAGACATTGGGGGTCTTGGCGGAGATTTTTTTGTGATGTTTTCCAGAATGGCCTTGGACTTTCTACCTTGCGCAATCTCCAAACTGCTTTCTCCATGAAATTATGGTGGCGCTTCCGGACCTCGGTTTCGCTTTGGCGTGATTTCCCCTACTGTCATCGCCTCCACCCCTTTGGCTTCTTCGATTTGGAAGAGACTACTTTCCGTCCGTACCCTCACTGAGTTAAACATGGGCGTCCTAGTTAGAGAGGGGGCGACCTCCTTTTGGTACGAGGATTTTAAGTTGGACGGTCGCCTCGAGTCTTGTCAGGACTCTGATTTTACAGCCTCTATCACTATTTGACCTCAGATGGTTGGGTGGGACACATCCCGGGGTTATCTACTTCTCAACATCAATATCTACTTCCTATATTTCTCACCTCGGGTCCAGAAAAGGGGATTTAGAAATTGGAACCGCATGGACGGTTCTCCATCTCCTTCTCCAGCCGGCTGGTGTTTCTCAAGACTCTCGCAAGATTATTTGGACTTTAAATATCCCAATGTCTCTCCGGTTCTTCCTTTGGCGGCTGTTCAATGGCTTCTTCGCCTTTGATGAGACAAGACAGCGATGGGGCATTTCCTTGGCTTCTCAATGCTATTGCGGATCAGGTACTGATAGCTTTGACCATATCTTCCTTCATTGCACTTTTGCTAGTTTTTTATGGGAAAACGTTTGCAGCATTCTTGGGATTAATTGGTCCACTATTGAAACTGACTCGCCTGTCTCACTGTTAAAATTATTATGGTGGAAGGGTCGGGGATCGCAACTTGATCTATATACTATTTGTTTTGGTGGTGTTTGTTGGATATTACGGAAAGCTAGATGTAAGTTTGTTTTCGAGGGGGTTAAATCCAATGGCAGAGGTCTCTTTCGAGATAATGAATTTTATACTCAGCCTATTCTCATGGAAAAGGGCTTTTTGAGCAATATGAGGGAACATCATCTCCTTCTTGGACTCTCCGTAATCTGTGAGGACCATCAAATGGCTGCGAACTGATGGCCATTTCCTCATCCTTAACATTGATGGAGCGTCGCGCGTTAACCAGTGCGCTCGGTGGCAGGGGTATTTTACGGCATTCTAATGGGATGCTTTCTTCCGGTTTCTTGGTGACAATCTTACCAATTCTATGGCGGCTATGCTTGGTGGATTACAGCTTGTTTCTGGATTAGGCTATGGTGGCTACATGATAAAAACGGACTCCAAGGTCTTATGTGACTCCATCCATCGCCGACATATAAGCAGTTGGCGGTTGGACATAATTTTCCAAGCCATTTTGAAACTCATATCCGGCTGTCAGGTAATCCATGTTTATAGAGAGGCTAACCAGGTGGCAGACAGTCTTGCGAATGATGCTTGTGATACTTTACCTTCTCATTTTTTGTATAATTTTAGCACATTACCTAGGCTCATCCGTGGCAAGTGTTGTTTGGATGAGCTCGGGGTTGCTCAGCTCCGGCTATGGAAGTAGCTTTCTATTTCCTCATTATAGTTCTTCTTTCTAGCATACTTTTACTTATACATCCTTGAACATATACTATAAATGTTCAAGGTTTTATTCTTTTGCTTTCTTATATGTATCCAGGAGGTTTTGGTTCCAGTCCCCCTCATTGTCTTTTGCTAATTTTAGCTATATTAATAAACGGGGGTCCGCCCCACCACGCTGGTGGCTTTCATAAAATCAAATCAAATCAAATCCTAGCTATTGTTAAATGTGTTCTTAAAGATGATTTATATAATAAAAAACTTATTATTAAAACAGATTGTTATTTTGCTAAATTTATGTTTCAAAAAGATTTCAAACATGATGTTTGGAAACAGATGTTTGTTAGATGGCAAGCACATTTAGCTCCATTTGATTTTGATATCATTTATAAAAAAAAGAGATGATAATCACCTTCCTGATTTTCTAACCTGAGAATATTTACATGAATAATCCAATTCATTTGTCTTTTGCAGCCATGCAGGCTCGTGGTAGAGACAATTCCTCTTATAGAGGAAGAGGCAGTTGTGGACGTGGACTAGTTAATATTTTGGTTCAACAAGGAACTAAGAAGCTTATAGCTTTTAACATACCTGGAATAAATGATAAAGAGTATAAAGAATTTCTGGAGTTTAAAAAACAGAAAGAAGGTAATACAAGTTCTTCTGTATCTCCTTCTTTTGCTAGAATCATAATAGAAAGTAAGCAAAAAGAAGATTCTATGATTAAAAATCATGAAGAAAGAGTTATACTCATGTTAAATGATGATGATAAAAATTGGACTGATCAGCCTTGGGTATTCTTTGAGAGATATTTGAGTACATACACTTATATTGTTGAAACATATAAAACTCAATATTATTATGAAGTTATACTTTCTAACAATGGCTGTGAATTTCAGCATTTTGCTAGTGGAAATATCAGAGATGTTTTATAACTTCTCTAAAATTGTTATTAAAATGATTATATCCATTGAGGAATGAGGATTATCTCCTTTTATGGAGAAATTTTTTCATCATCCTACTCAAAATACACAGATTATGTGTAATTATTAGGATTATATCCAGGCTTTTGATAAAGACATTTTATATGAAAATGAAAAGAAGAGCCATACATGGTTTATCAAGATTTGTAGAGAGATTTATAATCATCCTTTACCTAATGGTTCATCAAAAGGTGTCAATTTTGTGGAACTACTGAAGAAATTCTTCCTCAAGTTCTTAAATAACTATTTATTGAATGGGAAAAGGTTACACCTCATCTTTCCAAAAAAGCGTCTTCTAGACCTATTCCGGGAATGACTCAGATGCATTTTTTCATTGAATTTTTTATTCCTTGGATATGGAAGAATGTGCCTATTATCAATTATGCTGAGGATAATTTGTTATGTTTGAAGAGATGTTCATATACTCGATTTTGGAATACTATGATATGTATTGATCCCAAGACTAAAGAGATAAATTGCGTGGATACTATTAATTTTTTAAATAAAAAAAATTGAAGAGTATATTCAATTAAAAATTGATTCTGAGATCCAAATTCGAAGTTCAGAACTTCAATCTAAACTACGGAATTTAGCAACCCAATTTGGAGTCAATGCCAAAAGCTCAAATAGTTGAGTTATATTTGGAATAAATGCAGAAAGATTTGTTCATGAAAGATGTCAAAGATAGTGACCAAATATCGCAAAAAATTGATACATCTATGGCATCAAATAGCCAAAATCAATTTCTTACTTTATCAAATCTTGAAGATGCTCAAGATCCAAATGATGTTCAACCAGAGCTTGAAGATATTTTGGCAGCTTTTAAAGACTCTATTCATGAAAGGCTTTCTGGAAAAAAGAAAATCGAAGATATTTGGTTTTGTTTACCTTTAACAAAGTTAAATGCTTTAATAAAGTCATACAGTAAAATTATTGTTATAATAGTATAGGTTGAATTTAATTTCATTTGGAAGTCCGTCAATTCTTTATATAAGCGGATATAGTTTCATTTGAAAGGTAGGAATTTTTCCATTTATTTTTCTCTCTCTTGTAAACACTCCCCATATAAATAATTTTTGAAGATATTCTTCAAGTTTGGTGCAAGTTAAATTTCAGTAAGTTCTTTTAATTTTTGTTTTTTGTTTTTTTTTGTTTTTAAATATGCATAGGATGAGCCTTATAGGCTAAATCCTTTGTGTTAGATTATGTCTGAACCTATGAATTATCTTTCTCTTTGGCAAAATTAAGTTTATGTCCAAGGAAATTCAGAAAATCTTAAGCTTGGTTTGAGTTAAGTGGTTAGAATGATAATCTGGTTGGGATTCCTTTATTAAACCTGAGAACCGATGTATTGTTAGTCGATCAAGCCCAAATGAGGCGTCAAAGCATTGTGTACTGGTTTTGGTTTGAAAAGTATATTCATGACGGATTATTTTTCTGTGCAAATAACTAATGAGTCTGTGGAGACCCTTGCAAAAGTATCATTTGAGAGAAACTGGGGGTCCTTCGACTTTATACTTCCAAGTATATGCTCAGTAATACTTTCCAATATTCAAGTGGTTTGGCGATCCAAAAGACTTATATATATATATGTATATATATATATATATATATATATATATATAAATGAATTAAATATACATTCATACATGACACCTTTCAAATATATTTAATTATGTTTGAGAATAGTGTTAACTAAGTGCAAGAAAACAATATGCACTGCATTGGGGCAGTGATAATAGAATATTTGGGATTTATTATTAGATAATTGGGAACCTATTAATTCAAAAAATGGGAATTTTTTCCTAAATTTCAAAAAGAAAAAGTACTGAGCAAAACACAAATCAAAATAATTTAATATTGTCCTCATATACTCAAAACATTTCACAGTATGAAAATTCCAATCTAAATGTTAAGATACAAATTAAAGTAGTATTATTTTTTTTTATGAAAGTGGCATTTTATTGATAATAGCCAGAAATTCTGGAAACATTACAAATTTGCCAATGAAAGCCGCAAGGAACCAAGCCACGAGAAATAAAGATTACAAAACGGAAAAAATAAAAGGTAAGACATCATCGGATTCATGGAAATAATACCATTTTGGTAAGTAAATAAATAAATAAAGCACTATAGTGACCTTTTTGCTATATCTATATAAACTTTTGGAAATGTGTAATACGAAATTAAGTGGTTTTTAATAAGATTCATAAAAATTGAATGTGGAGGTTGTTCCATTTAAAAAGTAATATAAAGATAAGTGAGACTTATGAATTTGGTAATTAAAATTTTCTTAATTTCAATTCCATGCCATGTCCTCAACTTTATAGCGTATGCTAATGAAATTCATCGACATATTTTTATTTTTGTATATGGGAGTATGAAGAATGGGGGAATGAACATATATGAGTAAAGATTTCAAAATTTTGTGAATAATTTATGGCTTTATTTTTCTCTCAAATCTTATTTTTATTCGTTGCATGTTACACATTACCTGCAAAAGAACTAGATAAATAAACTAGTCGTAATCAAAAAAGGTAGTAATTGTTTTCTTGAAAAATAATAGTCTTTTATGACGTAAAAGCCGACAAAAAATATTCCATTTCTTTACATTGTTTGGAGCCGACAAAATACAATGATTGTTAAGGAAAATTAATCTAGACACTATCTCCTATAGAGTCCTAAATTCCATTACTTACAAAAGAATTTGGTAAGTCAACCAGGTGCACATTACTAGACAAGAAAAGGGTTTCCTATTGTTCGTGGTTTACATAGCTAGACATTCTACGTAACTCAATGTTGATTTGTTTCCACTATATTTTTATCGTCATTTGTATGAGTTGATGATTTCTTAATAAACATGTAGGGTAATCTGCCGATTACCGCCGTGATATTGGTTTATATTTGGTTATTTATTAAAAATAAGTTGCACATGCCCAAAATTAAAAGTTAGGAGCCTTTTTTGAAGAAATGTTGTATTTTCCTGTCTAGATCCTGACGAATACATTTGGTTGGTATACGGTTAGGAATGAAAAATACATGCTATTACAAGAAAGTAAATCAATACATTGTCTTTTTTATAGATTTCTAATTGCCAAAACGTCACAGGCTACAGATATAAAATAAATTTAAAAAAATGATCTTCATTTTCAATACTAGAAATCGACAAATATATATTTGATCATTTGATAGTATCAAAAGCCAACCAAGCTATAGTATTTGATTCAAAGAA
>JAOWBF010237002.1:0-13287 GCA_028566175.1 Vinca major
TATATATATATATATATATATATATATATATATATATATATATATATATATATATATATATATATATTAGGCGATCACTTATTAGTACTATGAATTGTTAAAGTAAACATGTAAGGTTCTTTATAATTCTATATAAGGCGATTACTTGTTAGTACTATAGATTGTTAAAATAAACATGTAAGTTTCATTATAATTTATATAAGGAGAACTATTATTGTATGACTCATTGTTATAGTAATCAGATTACTTGTAGCTATTACAATTAATTCATTAAGATTCAATTATAAATTCCATAAAATTAATTTCGGACTTTTTGGGTCATTTGTAAATTTAAAAACATTAAATGAAAACTTGTAGGTCAACTTACAAATTCAAAAGATACTACACGGGTTTCTTTTATAATCTTTTTTAAAATACTGCACGGGTTTCTTTTATAAACTTTTTTAACTTTTGAATCTTAATAGTAATATACTTTATGTACTTTAGGGCTACAAATACATTTTATATAGGGATTTAGGGTTGCAAATTTACTACAATTATATATGCCACGTCATCGATCCGGACATACCCTAGAGAAATATTTGGACCTTTGATGATATATTCATCCAACGACCAATATTCCTTCACATTCATAATATTTTTTCAACTTGGACTGACAATGACGCATGCCTTTGTCTTCATTTGCTTAGGTGGATTGCATTTTCTTAACATGGGGAGGTGGGCTACATTTAGTCAAAAGTAATACTGACTGATGAGACAATTTTTTCTTTATTTTTTTCGAATTGAAAAGGCACTCCATGGGCATTATTGTCCTGTTGGCCAATTTCGACCCAATTTAACTAATTTTTAACCAATTAGATTTAACCAAAGATAATTTTCCATAAAAAAAAATGTCATAGGAAGTAGCAAGTGTCACAGAAAATCGAATAGAGTAGATTGTGTGCCTTAAACATCAAGGTCATTTTTGTCATTCTATGTCAAACGGTATCATTCAGTGGGATATGGTTAAAGTAACCGGGTAAGAACAGTAGAAAGCCGAACAGGCTTAAATAGGCGCGCCATTTGAAAATATAGCAGAATAGAAAGCGTACGATGGAAGACTTGGACGATACCGGCGAGAGGTCAAGCTTCGTCGCAGCTCTCATCGAGAACAGAGCCAAGGAGGTCATCTCTCTCTCTCTCCATAGAACAGCATTTGCGTTCTGCAGAGAACTATAGTGAAATCAGTACGGCGAAATTTTGAATTATTCTCAATGCATATGAATTAGAAGATATTGTGATCAATTTTTGATGATGTTCATGGAGAAATTTTCAGATAAAGTTCATATAAAGCTATAATGGCGTAGTTTTCTGCATTTTTGTGTTTAATTTTCCGTGAAACCATAATTGCTGAATGACTTTGTAAGGTTACAGTATATTCGATGGTCATTTTTGAATTAGGTTTACATTTTATTCATCTATACTTGGCTTTTAAGATTTCTATGCTCATGTGATTGCGATTCTTCATATATGTAACTAAGGATATAATTTTCCGGAGATAAATTCCAGTTTAATGAGATAACTTCATTAAAAAAAAGAAGTGAAGAATGCTTCAAACTTGGAAATCATGTTTAATCCTTGATATTTGTCCTCTTTTTGGTGGAAGTTTATGTGATATCATGAATAATGAATTAAGCCGCTAAAACCTAGAGTATTTGAAAAATTACAAAAGAATAAGATATGTTGATCTCTATGCACCGGAAAAAGGAACAGAGTTATATTTTCACTTACTATGCTGTGAATTTTATTTTGCGGACTCGTCCTTGAATGACCTAGCTTTAGAAGTGCTATCTATCTTCAAATATAACTCAATTTCTTCTCAAGACATTGGTTACCTTATTTATTTATTTATTTATAATATTGAATAAAATGAAATTTCAAGCCTAACTTTCTATAACAATCCTGCGGACAGGTTGGAGTGGCTGCTATTGACTTGCGGTCAGCTTCCCTGCATCTTTCTCAGTACATTGAGACTAGCAGCTCCTATCAAAATACAAAGACTGTGCTGCAATTCTATGATCCAATGATTATCCTTGTTCCTCCAAGTAAACTGGCACCAGACGGTATGGTTGGTGTCTCTGAACTCGTTGACAAATTTTGTTCGTCAACAAGAAAGGTATTGCTCCCTTCTAAATGTTTATACGTGTCAGGACTTTCCGTTTTCTGATATCTCAGGATGTTGTTTGTGCTGATGGTGTAGGTTATAATGGCTCGTGGTTGCTTTGATGACACTAGGGTAATGTTGAAACCATGCCTCTCGCAGCTTTCTAATTGAGTTGAGATGCTGCAGTTGCTTTAAGATTTCTGTCTAATGTTGAAGGGAGCAGTGCTGGTAAAAGGTTTAGCTGCAAAAGAACCATCTGAGCTTGGTTTGGATACTCGCTACAAGCAGTATTATCTCTGCTTGGCTGCAGCTGCTGCGACAGTTAAATGGTAATTCTTGTTGCTCCTTTCCTTTTCTAGCCACATGAAAGTGAGTTGATACGGTTGCTAATTGAAAGAGTTTCTTGCATGGCACCTATGTAGTTATAAGTTGGAACATTTTGCTTTGAAGCCTTTGTATATACTCTCTTGTTAGTCTAAGATGTCACTAGTTATCAGTTTAAGCTGTTCTATGGACTCTTAAAACCACCATGGATTTCATATATTTTACTCAATCAGAAATTCAGAATGTTCTTCTGAAAGAAATTGGTTTTACTTGAACCTTCCCAGGATAGAAGCAGAAAAGGGTGTCATCATTACAAACCACTCACTGTTGGTATGCATATTTCCTCAATTGTATTTCTTACAAAATGAAAACAGGAAAAAAAAATAGTTTTCTCCTTTTCAGCACTCTTTTTAATTTCCTTTCCAAGAATTAATCCTTGTCGTGGGTCTTCTTATTACCAGGTTACTTTTAACGGATCATTTGATCACATGAATATTGATGCTACCAGGTACTTGCATGCACACAAATCTCCAAGTGAAGAAGCTTTCTGAATAAGAGATCCATATAATATCTGATAGAATTCCTCACCTCAGGCACATCTATATTCACAATGATCCTAAAACTGTAATCTGATTGCAGTGTCCAGAACTTGGAAATTATCGAGCCTATGCATTCTACACTTTGCGGTACAAACAGCAAAAAGAGAAGTTTGTTTCATATGCTGAAAACAACAAGAATTGTTGGAGGGTAATGTGATTACTGTGCTTACGCGCTGTTAACAAATACATGTCTGACATAGTGTTTAGCTTACCTGTATCTATCTGTGACTCTACTCTTTGTGGAACATTGGAAGAACACCCCAAAATAAGAAGAAAACCGGTGACCCTTTTAAACTATTTTCCTGTAGGCCAAAAAGGTACTAGATGGGAGGAAAGTTACAAGGTACTGCCTGTACCTTGTAATTTTCCTAATGAGGATCAGGTACTTAAGTACATCCATCCATCAGGACCCCAGAAAGGAAGTTCTGGTACTAGTTCTTAAGTACAATAGGTACTCTAGTTACTTAAGTTCACTTCAGATGTTCTTGCAATCAAGTTCCCTTAAGAGTTTCCTTGGCTAAAACGAGGCAGAGGTTGTGACAGTTCTTGCTGATTTTAAGCATATAATACATCTGGTAGGCATATTGTTAGGTTGGTTTGTTTGATGTTATCTTGATATTTGCTCTGCAGGACTAGGCTTCTGCGAGCTAATCTCTTGCAGCCTCTGAAAGACATTGAAACAATTAATGCTCGACTTGACTGCCTGGTCAGTTTTATTTGGCTTTGTAACTGTACTGTGGGTTTTAAAAGTACCCTTTCATGGAGTTTCATCGAAGTATATATGTTAAATTTCCTTTACTCCCATTGTCTCTCCTAAAATATAGTTTCTACTGCAACTGCATTCTTGAGAGTTAAGAATAATTTAGTGCTCTCTTGGGGTATATCTCATGAAACAAGAAGAAAGTAGGCAGAGAGGTTTTCAGATCAGGTACTTGAACTAGAACTGATATACAAGTTGAGAATTAGTTTACTATGGCCACCAGGTTAAGCCATTGGAAAAGCTGGTTCTATCATATCTGACTGAGTATCTTTTAGTATAAAGCACTGGTTTGGTGCGGGCCGACATGAGTGGTATCAAATCGAGGCAAACCATAAATACTAGATATAATGACTGGAAATATACTTCACATATAACATAAAATCTGCTTACCTAATCTGGAATCTTCCGGAGTTATCAGATAAATTGCTTATGGTACCGTGAGAGCATATGATTGAAGTGACTACATTATGATTAAATAACACTGTATCCTGACTCCTGAGGAAGTTCCTACCACATTTACTATCTCTAAGAAATAAGAACTGTATTCCATTTGGCTAAAAGACCATTGTAGCAGTATCTGCTGTGAATTGAATTTCATTCCATTTGGCTAAATGATAATTGTAGCACTATCTGATGTGAATTGAATTTCATTCTCTTGAACTCTAGCACATGTAACTTTAGATATCTTTCTGTCAAATCATCTTGCTTAATCCTTGATCATGTAAACCTCTGAAGGATAAGTAACAAATCCAATCAACTGACCTTTCATAATATTGTATTTAGTATATCTCTTTTCTGATATGAATTGAATCTGTTATATTTTAGTTGTTGGACATATTGCAAACTTAATTTATTTTATAAAGCTGTATTCAAATTTGTATCTAGGATGAGTTAATGTGCAATGAGCAGCTATTCTTTGGCTTGTCCCAGGCTCTCCGTAAATTTCCAAAGGAGACAGGTAAGGTACTCATGGAGAAACAATAGGTCAAGCATTACTCTTTGAAGGAAAAATGATTAATTGATTTTTATCCAGATAGGGTCCTTTGCCATTTCTGCTTCAAGCCAAAAAAAATTACTAATGGGGTTTTGGCTATTGATAATTCAAGAAAGAGCCAAATCATTATTGCAAGTATCATTCTACTGAAAACAGCTCTAGATGCCTTACCATTACTCTCAAAGGTGAGTTATATTCTTCAACTTTATTTTTTCCTTTATGCACATTGTATTGCCTCAAATCATGGCACAAGTGTTCATGACAGGTTCTGAAGGAGGCTAAGAGTTTCTTACTTGGAAATATTTACAAGTCTGTTTGTGAGAATGAAAAATATGCGCTCATAAGGAAAAGGTATAACTGCAAGTTGTATTCTGCTTTTCGGAATATAGCTTGTCTTATTCTAAAAGGGGATCACTATGTGGTAAAAATGCTGTTGAATGCTGCACTAAGCAGGAATGACCATATAAATATACAGTCACGTCTGCGTACAGCCATACATTCATGTGTAGCTGTCTGCTTTCTCAACTCATCCTGGGATATTATGCTTGTGATTGTTACCTATAAAGCTTGATCTGCGACTATGTATCCTCTCAATTTAACAGCATAAATAGAGATCTTTTTTGCTCACTTCAGAGTGGTGGCTATGGTTCTCCAAATTTCTCTCTCTTGTATTTCTTCCTTTACCTGCCCTTCCCTGTGCGCGCGCGTCTGTCTTTGTTTGCTGGCATGTAGCATGACTATCCCTGTTTGGTTTTGTAGTTTTGCATCTTTCTTGTTCAGGATTCACTATTTTATCTTACAACTTCATGCTCATAATTTTAGCTGTATTACCGCTGTCCCTAGTCTGCTGTAATTATGACTGCAGAATAAATTAATACTCAGTTTTATGAAATGATGCAAAGTGTGCTCATTTGTTGCATGCTTCTTCCTTCCGGGCGTTGGCTATTTATTTGCATCCTTATACAAATTTCCAGCTGTCCTTTTTTTGTTTTGACCTGCTGATGTTAAACATCTGTTGTAAAGTCATAGGAATATTTAACCTGTAAAATAGTGTCTCTTAATCCAGATTACAGTAGATAGTCAATTTACTGATATTTATGTTATGAAACATGTACTTGCTTAAGAATTGGAGAGGCGATTGATGAAGATGTACTTCACACTCGGGCTCCTTTTGTTGCAAGAACACAACAGTGTTTTGCCGTCAAGGCGGGAATCGATGGACTTCTGGATATTGCAAGGAGATCTTTCTGTGACACCAGTGAAGGTTTTTGTCTGTGCAATTGTCTCTCTCTTTGCCACCGTAAGAAGTTTTCAGAGTGTCCTAACTCGTAATCATTGTTGGATCCACAGCTATACACAATCTTGCAACCAAGTATCGCGAAGATTTTAAGCTACCAAATCTGAAAATTCCGTTCAACAACCGGCAAGGATTTTACTTTAGCATTCCTCAAAAGGACATACAAGGAAAGCTCCCAAGCAAGTTTATACAGGTTGCTAACGGCATATACTATCCATTTGACAGTCACATAACTGATTTATGCCAATCCTTTTGATTCTGGCTTGGCAAGCAGGTTATGAAGCATGGAAACAACATCCATTGCTCTAGTTTGGAACTTGCTTCAGTAAGTATTCTTGTATTCAAATGCTGAAATTTAGTTCATGTTTTCATTTTTTAAATCCGATAACTCGGCAAAATGCATTACTTTTATTAAGGCAAAAGGCATATGTTACCTATAACTGCAATTCACCTGTTGGACCTCTATTATTAGAAAAAATATTAGCTACAAACTTTTTTAGTGCTCAAGGAGTAGCCAGACAAATGACACTTATTTCTGAGGCCAAGTCCCTTGGTCGAGAGGATATGCTGATATTATATATATATATATATATATATATATATATATATATTTAAATTATCAACTGACTTATTATCAACCATGAAATTCAACTTTTTGAAAATTTTGAAAGAGTATTCATGGTTGGATGACAAGTTTGACCTCATGCGAATTTATGAAAGATATTTCCAACTACTTAGTTTATATCTTATTTCTTCACATTATTTTATGATTAGTGTATGCTTTATCCTTCTTTATGCTATCTGCAGACCGTTGTACTGTTCTTAAATCAGTTCACTTTCCACTTAAAAGTTTCAATTGTTGACTAGAAGTAAAGATCATTTCATTTATTATTTTTATGATTGCTGCTGTTCATCTTTGTTGTCATTATTATTAGTATTAAACGGAAAAGAGAGGGGGGATCGGTAAATAGTGGATTGTGTTCAATTTTTGTCTAACCGAGAGCAATACAGCACTGTATTGTAAAAGATCAAGAAATGCAAAAACGGTTGGAAATTTTAAGTTCCAAAGCCGCGGTTATGCTTTTTTACTTAAAGACATATTTGTAAATGGATTTCTTTCTTTTTTGATTTGCAATGTTCTTTAAAAGACATCAGATCCGAAACTATCTTAATACTATCCATCCATTGCATGCTTTTGCAGTTAAATGTAAGGAACAAGTCTGCTGCAAAAGAATGCTATACAAGGACAGAACTTTGCTTAGAAGGTAATACATTTCTAGAATTCTTCTCTTTAGCATGCTAAGTTCAACATATCACGATCATGTTTTCTTTGCTTGAGAAGTGAACTTGTAAGGTAAAAGTGTAATGTTTTATTTTCTGGTGCACCATGGGGATATTACTGATAGGATTTGGCCACTCATAGCAATCACCATTGACCAATACTCTTGCTTCTATTGCATTGGGTCACTTTTAGAGATCCGATTTCTCGATGAATTCCTTGATAAGTTTTCTTTGTCTTTTTGGTAAAAAACTTTTTATAAGCATTTAATTCAAAATTCTTTAGCTTGTATCTTCTTTTTAATTCTGTTGAAGCATTTTTCATAATTCTCAAGAATAAACATGCAGCACTAATGGAAGCAATACGGGAGGATGTCTCTGTTCTTACCCTTCTTGCTGAAGTATTGTGCCTCTTAGATATGATGGTTAATTCATTTGCTCATGCAATATCCACTAAGCCTGTTGATAGATATACGAGACCGCAATTTACATGTAAGTGCTATTGGTTATTCATATTTACTATATTAATGAGAGTGCTTGATACGGTCATGGTTCTGACAGATGATGGCCCATTGGCAATCGATTCAGGAAGGCACCCCATCCTAGAAAGTATACATAATGAGTTCATTGTATGCTACAGATATCTAATCAAATCTTTTCTCATGTTTGTAATTCTTTTCCATTCCAAAGTTTGTCTTGCTACTATATTCATTAACTTGTAAATTCATTTGGAGCTGGTGTGTAATGCAGCCAAACAATATTTTCCTTTCGGAAGCTTCAAATATGCTACTGGTCACCGGCCCAAATATGTAAGACAATTATTTCCAAAAGTTTCCTTGGGGCCTTAGATCTCAGTCTTGGAATTTATGGAAACAACAAGTATCTTAAATACTTAGTTAGTGATGCCATACAAAAGTCATTTTCTTCTATAAGAGGAATAACTTTAGAAGAGGCAGAGGGCACCGATGATTGCCATTACTACCTTTGCACGTTTATATCACATAGAAAGTACCATTCTATGCCAAAGTCAGAAAATAATAATAGCATTTTTATAATGTTTATGTAATCCATATGCTTATTGATTATAAACATTTTGTTTATTCTAAAAATCATACTCTCTCATAAAAATAACTACATTGGAGATTATCCTGCCCTTCTGAATTTTTTTATATTAATGCCTGAATTTTTTTGATTTACTTGGTCTGCCCATCTAGACTATTATATGTTTATATTGGAAATTTCATATGATAAATCATATATTGTTTCCTGCAGGAGCGGGAAGAGTACATATCTTCAGCAGATCTGTTTGATAATAATCCTGGCTCAAATCGGTTGTTATGTTCCTGCAAGGTTTGCTACTGTGCGGATAGTTGATAGGATATTTACAAGGATGGGAACTATGGACAGTCTTGAATCAAATTCTAGCACGGTATTAAATGATTTCTCTCTCCCTTCGTCCACTTTTACATGGCCCAAATAACTCTCTTCAAGCGGATGACAGAAGTTTGATAGGAATAAAGTAATCTGCTTAGTGTTGAAGATATACTGGAAACACTTCTATTTATTTGATAAATTTACCAGAGGTTGGAATGCAATAAGATCTTGCTTGACCATTGGAAATGAATTTTATAACTGCTCTTTGCAGTTCCGTGTTTATGAAGTTAAGCATTTTTCAGTGGGTTTTTAGAGGGAGATTTTATTTATTTATTTATTTTTGATATAGTGACCTGATAATTTTAGCTAATTACTTTATTAATGTTTTCATTTGTACATGAAAAGTTTACCCAGTTTGCTGATAGGAGAAAGCCATAGGAGTGAGGAGCTAATCTTACCATGTACTTTGCTTCTACAGTTTATGATGGAAATGAAAGAGACGGCTTTCATCATGCAGAATGTCACCCATAGGTATGTGAATAATGGGCACTAAAACAAAGCAGTATTCTTTGAGGATGTGGAAATTTGTTTTGATGCTGCATACTGATATAGGAGCCTGATTGTCATGGATGAATTGGGAAGAGCAACTTCTTCGTCTGACGGATTTGCAATTGCATGGAGCTGTTGTGAGCACCTATTAGCACTGAGAGCGTAGCTTCCTACTCTTACTCTTTCCCTTGTGACTCTTCTTTGATTATAACCAACGTAACCCTACTTTGCTGCATCAGAAATAATTGATTCAAAAAGTCTGTTGCGAAATTAAACGCCATATCATTTATTTGAGCCATGCTGAATTCTGAAATGATCGAAATGAAAATAATTTATTTTACCTGTCCACCCAATTTTCAGTTATTAGGAAGTTCTAATACAAAGATATATTGGTCTACAATGGAGAAAACCTTGTCTATTGAATCTGACAGCGATTAGTTTTGGTGTTTATTGGGCATACTTTACTTGTTACTCATATATTTGGTTGTTCTTCAGGTATACCATATTTGCCACTCATATGGAAAACTTGTCCGAACTGACAACCATGTATCCAAATGTCAAAGTTCTTCATTTTCATGTTGACTTAAAGAATAACCGTATGGATTTCAAGGTAAATGTTGAGGTTTCAGTGTTAAATTGATTTCCAGGGAGAACTGTATTTTTCTTACTCTCCCCATTCCTCTATATGCCAGTTTCAACTGAAAGATGGACAAAGGCATGTACCACATTATGGACTCATGTTAGCAGGAGTAGCCGGATTACCTAGTTCAGTGATACAAACTGCAAAAAGCATCACATCAAGGATCACAGAAAAGGTAATTATCTCTGATCATGAACCAATCCGAGTAACCATCCACCTTTTTTCTTTTTTAAAATAGAAAATCTGCCTCCAGGAAGATGGGGCAAGGCCGCCGAATTATTATGCAAGTTTTGCATGAGAACTGCTTGTACAGGGACGAAGACAAGGGGTCAGGCCAGTTGCCCCGAGATTTTTAAAAATCATATTAGATATAGTAAATTTCATATGTAGTTCGGAATATTTGATCAAATTGGCCTGCAACATTTTTTTTGCAGTTTTTATATGTAGTGAGCATACTGTTGCAATTTTTAACCCCCAACCTAAAAATTTTAACTTCGTCCTGCTTCATAGGATTTCGTAAACTGTGTTTTAGTTTATACCATATGGTCGAAACTTGGTCTGATGCCTTGAGAGCTATTCTTTTCGCTTTGTATAGGAAGCAAGGAGGATGCAAGTGAATACACTGCAGTACCGTGATATCCAGATGGTATATGCTGTTGCTCAACGATTGCTATGCTTGAAATACTCCAACCAAGATGAAGATTCAATTAGAGAAGCACTGCAGAATCTTAAGGAGAGCTTTATCAGTGGAAGGCTTTAATTGCACCATTACAAACCTTGACTCGTTTTTCCACCTTTTGTTATTTTTTTCTTGAAATATTAATTGTATTTCTGTACTTCATGCACAAAAAATTATGCAAAATATGCAACCAGCCTATATAAATCAGATTTTAAAATGTTGGAACACATATTTTCAACAACTGGAGCATTAAAATGATTATTTCACAATACAGCAGGAATTGTCATTTGTTGATGTGATAATGAAAGATGACGACTGGAATATGTGAGCATATTACAACTCTTAGCATCAAACCAAAAGTTATTGCACTAAACATAAGTAATATAAATGCCCCATCACCAGTAGTCTATATAGTAAGTTTGCAAACTTGCACATTGGAAGGATACCTGCAGAAGAGTCGTTCAATCAGTTAGAGAACCAAACTAATATAACGAAGTTACCAAAGTAGTTTAATAAATTAACATGCTCACATTCAACTACTCATTAGTCATTACAACAGATAACTTTTCTATATTCACAGAGATGAGGGAGAGAGGTGAGGAGAAAGGAGGGGAGTAGAGATAAGTCATTCGAGTAATTTTTTCTTCTAGAAGACGAAAGTATGGCAGCTAAAGTAAGTTCTTGCAAGCGTTGGCGGAGCCAAGAATTTATCGTAGGGAGCAAATTTCTTATTGAAATTTTTTAGAAGGGGTGAAATACAATATTTATAAGAAAATATCACAAAATTAATTTTTTCCTATAGAAAATTCGTAGTTTATGAAAATTTTGGGGGCCGTAGCTCCCTCCTGCCCTCATGAAGCTCCGCCAGTGCTTGCAAGGTAATCCATGACAAATTGGGTTTCTTTTAAAAAAAACAGAAGAATAAATAAATAAAGCACTGAAAAACAGAGAAGTTAGTATAAGGCACACACAGAGAAAAGCAGGCAGTGGGCAAACGTTTCGTTTAGTGATAACTTATATAGGCAAGCCTTCACCCCTATAACTAGATTCAAACTTACTACATGAGATCATGGTAACTCTATGTGAACAGAAGATACACGAGAAGCACTAATCGTCCTATTATAAGCGCTAGGCACTGATTAGGGCTGCGCATTGCAAAGAAAATACCAACTATAGCAGTAGTCCCTGAAATGAAATTCAATGCAAATTTAAGTAAGTGCACAGTCCCTAGATTTTCAGTTGGCCATTACATAATAAACAAGTAGATAGCTTCGCAAAACAAGCAATTCAAACAAATCTACATTCTATTCAAACTCAAGGCACAAGATCTGAACTTTTACACCCTCCCTCCCTCCTTAATACCAAAGAAAGCATCAGAAGTAAAACATAAATCAATCATGATCCAAAAACCATGAGTTCCCAAAACCCAAGTCCAAAATGCAGGCTCATCAGCTATCTCTATGCATTTCACCCAGACAAGCCATCACTAGTTACACTTTTGTTTTTGTTGCTAAATCATCACTAGTTACACTTGCATTGTTAAAGATCACACAAGCACATAAAGCTCTACAACAAATACTACCTCCATTCCATAATATAAGTTGCTAGGACATGTAGCAAAAGTTAAGAAAGAAGAAAACAAAGTACTTTGTTAGTCAAAATATCAATATTACTCTCATAAACAGGACTTGTATACCACTAATTCTATTTAAGAGAGTAATATTGTGATATATTTACTAACAAATATCTTGTTTTTTTATTTCATTAATTTTCGCTACATGTCCTAAACAACTTATATTATGGAATGGAGGGAGTAGTACATCATAAAACACCACACATCAATATTATGCTCCAATCCAAACCAACAACAATTAAGTACTAGAACCAAGCTTAAATCCAAACTAAGCTCATAAAGCTTCCAACTTTGCAAATTCTGGAAACATATAAAGCACAAAACAGTAAAATTAATCAATTACCCCCAAGCAATTCATGCTCGTGTAGGAATCATCCCTGTTTTTCGTGCATAGGCGAAAATCCCACCGGCCTCAATAACCGGACCAGCATCACCAATAGGCTTCAACTTATACTCTTTCCCACTAGTGTGATTAATCAACTTACTTTCCCCAATCTCAATTGTTACAACATCTCCAGTCTTACATTCATCACACAACCTTCCCTCCGATTCCAATGGATAAACTTCTCCAGTAGCTACAGAATTCCTAAAGAAAATCCTCGCGTACGATTCCGCCACCACTGCAGTCACTCCAGCCGCTCCTAAAGCTACCGGAGCATGTTCCCTAGACGATCCACATCCGAAATTATCGCCACCAATGACAATCGAGAACTTGGATGTGAACTCGCCCGGTTCCATAAACCGGGTCGTGTATGATTCCGGGAGACCGATTAGGGCATAGGAACCTAATTTCTTGTACTCTTCAGGGTTTGAAGGAACAAGAGTGAGATATTCGGCGGGAATGATTTGGTCGGTGTCTATGTTATCGCCGACGACGTAGCAGACGCCGTGGAAGGATGTCGCCGGAGCTTTGGCGGTGTCGCCGGAGGAATGGAGAGTGGTAATTGTGGAAAGAGGTTTTTTTAGGGTAAAGTTGGTTGTGGAGAAGGAAAGGGAGTGGGAAGTGAGGGGTTTAGT
>JAOWBF010237287.1:0-13268 GCA_028566175.1 Vinca major
CTTTTATTAAATCTTTTTCGTTTGCTACGGAATTTCCGTCGCAAACGTGTATATGAATTTTTATTACACGAACTTTTATTAATTCTTTTTCGTTTGCTACGGAATTTCCGTAGCAAACGTGTATATGAACTTTTATTAATTATTTTTCGTTTGCCACGGAATTTCCGTAGCAAACGTGTATATGAACTTTTTTTTAATTCTTTTTCGTTTGCTACGGAATTTCCGTAGCAAACGTGTATATGAACTTTTATTAATTCTTTTTCGTTTGCTGCAAACGTGTATATGAACTTTTATTAAAAAAACCCACAAACCATGTCGTAATGGAAAAAACTGTACATGGAAGCTGGTTTGAGGAATGAGTAATCCTGGCACCATTATCAGAATGTTCGTGGGTTTTCTAAAGATAGGTAGGGGGATGGGGTATTTGAAGTACAAAAAAATACCCTTGATTAAATTTGGGATTTATGTTGACTAACTGTTGAAGTCGAAAAACACACGGAAGGACCCAACTTGTAAGCCGTAAAATGTTTAAGGACCCAAAAAGGAAAAAAAATAGAAAAAGGACCCAACTTGCAAGTCGTAAAATGTTTAAGGATGAAATCTACGATTTTTTCTATTTTATTTGTTAAAAAGAATTGGGTAGGTTCGATTCTGTTATCGTCACAGATCAAGATATGCTTTCGTGCTTTATAAGTTATTTAAGAGAATTTTGACCAAGCTTTCGTAACTTATAAGTTATTACATGCTAAAAAAAAATTGAGTGTGTTCGACTCAGTTATCGCTACAGATCAAGGCATTTTTTTTTCTTTTTTTGTTTATTTATTACATTTATTGGACCTCACCAGAGGAGAAGTAGTAGAAGTCCCGTTAACGGGTGTCGTAGAAGTCCCGTTGAGCGGGTGCCCCGTGAGGGGAGTAGTAGAAGTCCCGTTGAGCAGGTGCCCCATGAGGAGAGTATAAGACCCACACAAGGGAACCCAAAGAAATGACAATTAAATTATTCTCCTTGTGTGAGGTGGTATCGAACCTGAATCTCTCAGTGTCAGGCAGTGAATGTTACCCACTGGACTACCATGCCTTCGATAACTACAGATCAAGGCATGCTTTCCTAACTTATAAGTCATTTAAGAGATTTTTTCAAATCGTCCACTAACGCGTCGTTTGATGGGATTTGAACAAATTATGCTCGGAATTCTTTAGCCATCATGTTCCCCTCCCATTTCTTAATAATTTTGAACTGAGCTTTTCCAATCCATTAAAATTAAGCCTTGTAACTTTCTTTTGAAAATTGGAATTTCCTTTTTTTAGGGGCAATTGAGAATTCTTATTATACTTTAATTCTTCAAAAAGTAGTACAGACTTTTATTCTTAGAAACAATTAAAGTACAATAACAATCATATGTCAAATTTACGATTTAATAATTTTGGTGTGATAAGCTCAAAAATTTGAAAATAAATTAAGAATTACATTGTTGGTGCTCGGGGACGGCAGCCTCGGTCAGGGGATAAATGTGTCCTCCATCCCCGTTCAAGAGGGTAAACAGCAAACGACTTTGATTCTTGTAAGTTTTTTTAAACATGAGAAAACATCTTGTATGAGCAGACGTAGGGAGATCTCAGTAGAAGTTGAGAGCAATTGGAAAATACAGTACTTGTTTCTTGTCTCAAGGTTATTTATCAGGTGGTGCTAAATGTAACTATACTCTGTAGGTTTATCTTATTAGAGGCAAGGCTTTGTAATGATTCATTCTTGAATTTACACACTTAAGACGAAACATTCAACAATACAAGAATTTTGATTCTAACAGAACATTCATTAGAGCAGCCAAAACTCTAGCTCCATGCTGATCAATAAAAGGCATCTGAATTAGTAGACAATCAATCTATTTACCGTAAAAGGTTCGTGAGAGAAGCCAAGCATATTGCTCCCAACAAACATGGAAAGCAGTATGGATTACTTTAGCACACAGTCAACGTGTGATACCTTTGTATGGCGGAACTTGTTGAGTTGCTAGTGAAGGTGAAGATCCCAGTGGTACCCAGAAATCCATCTTTGGGGTTTGAGGACATAGCCTGGCCAGATTGCTTCTTGAAGTACGCTTGCAACTGATTGATGACATTACTCTGGCTGATTTGTGGTTTCTATCATCAACTCTGATTCCTAGAAGCTGTTTTGATCCAAATGGACTGTCTTGTATTTGCAGTTTTCTTTTCTTTCTCAGTACCTCCCAGAGTAGCTTTTCATCCTTGGTTTGATCTTCCTCCTCATCTAAAAGCTTCATTGGCTATAAAAAAGAGGTAGTTTTACTGGATTGTCTGAAGATAGATATAATGAGTTACTTGAAAATCAATATAGAAGTACCTTTTCTGTCTGACGCCTAAGAGGGTTAGCTTCAAGGAGGAAACCATGTTGTTCCTTCATCTTTTTCAGTCTTTCTTCTGATTCTTTTAGCTTGCTTAACATATCAAGTCTACTTTTCTCTGCTGCACTAGCCTTCTTGATTGCTTCTTCCAGTTCCAGCCTCCTCAGTATCATTGCTTCTCCCATCTCTTCCACTACTGCAATTAGACTAGGGCATGTTCCAGCAATGATTTCAGCCTTGACATCATTAACATACTTAACCATGGGGTAGCACATTTTATCAACCAATTTATCCATCAGGTCCTCCACTCCGCTCTCCACTGAGCAGAGGGCTGAGCCAACCCGATCAAATATGCATTTGAGTAGTTTTACTGTGATTAAAGACATGCCATTAGTCTCGCATGATTGATGAACGGCAGAAACGTAAGTAACAGCTTGTTGGAATAATTTCTGAATAGATCTCTGATGGTCGGAAAGGGTCTGGAGGATATCATCTCGGCTAGAATTAACTTGGACTTCAATTTGTTTCAGAAGGTGCACCAATTGTATTAGCTGCAGTTTTTGTTTCTGCATTAGCTCTTTGCCTGTTGTGGTGGCTCTAGCCAATATCCTTTCATCCTGCTTTATAAAATCGTAGTAGCCAAAACAAAAAATAACAATTAAAATTTCATGACACAATACAAAAGACACCTGTATTCACGTTTCCAGTTCTGCAAGGCTATGACATCAGACAGCAACATAACATAGGAATCTTGTGAAAGTAACAGATTAGGATCTAGCACAAGAAACCAAGATTGATAAACTGAACAATTTATTTAACAAGTAAGCATCAGAGCACAATCAAATCCAAACAAATTACAGGCTTCCTAATCCTTATTCTATCAAATGAAGCATGATATAATCTAAACCACAGTACGTGTACTTTGTTCCATAAACGCAAGACAAAAACAAGCAGCAGAAACCAAAAAAAAGGACCTACCTGAACGATGTTGAGTATTAATTATATCTACTTTTCTAATCAGTTGTCTAAGGAAAATATTCTTCAGCATTCTAACATATTGGTTGGTTAGCAAGAAGCAGATGCTTTCATCTATATTTACCACCACAGAGATTATGGGAACATTTAATTGAAAATGAAGCTAGTATACATGAAAAGTCAATACAGCTACTTTTAGATAATACTGTTGGAAAAAGTTGGCTACAACTGTTAGGAGCCTTCCGCAACAGCTATTAATAAGGTATATAATACTACTGTAAGATACAAATCCAACAACTATTAGTAAACAATGAAACAACTATTAATAATACAATACCCAACAGCTTTAAGATACAGACTTAACAGATGTTAGCAAAAAGTTAAACACCTTAATACAAAAGAGAAATCATTGGAAAGAGCCTAACAGCTTTTCGTTGTGTTTTTTGAAATCATTGGAAAGAGCCTCCTTTTGGAGGCATTCGTGTACGCACACAAGTTCAAACTATTCTGGTTTCAACTAACCTTTGATTCGCACCCCTGTGCAGGGGCGCACGAGGTTCTAGAATGGGCATAATCATAGCAAGACATTTTAAATCCAAGTAAACCACTTTTAGATATAAAGCTAATCCCACTTCCATATGTAATCCACGTGGGATGTAAATCTCACTAGCTTAACTTTCCATTTTCCAACCACTTGAGAAACTATTTTCTCATTAAAATTAAACTCCATTTCCAGCAAATACTAATAAAGAATAAAAAAAATTATACACAGGGATGAACTTGCGAGTATTTAAACATGATGGAATGTCAACATACGTGTTTGAGCTCAAAATACCAAATCGTTTACCTCTAACTTTTTGATACTATGATCTTCATCTTTAATATCAGTCCTCATTACCATTTCCCGAAATGCATCGTCAGATTTCATTCCATTACTCGACCAATTCTATCGCGACAAAGAAAAAAAAAAGCAATTATTATTTTTCCTTTCATAGAAATAATACCTATTCTGGATACACAGAAATAAATACTACAAATATATGAGTTCAGAGAATAATACTTTAGGAAATGCATGAACTCTATTGTTGCGATTCATTATAATGGAGCTGAATCTGCCTTCCTTAGCCATTTCAACGGATTTCAATCCAACTAGCGTCATCAACGGACTAGCGAGCGACATAAATACATCTTCCGCCTTGTACAAAGCCGCAAAGTAACAAAAAAATGAAAAGGAAAAAACAGTACAAATTCAAATAATATAGCACAGAAATGTCATCAACGGACTAGCGAGCGACATAAATACATCTTCCGCCTTGCAGAAAAACGCAAAATAACAAATAAATTGAAGGGAAAAAAACAGTACGAATTCAAATAATATAGCACAGAAATGAATTAACGAAGAAAAAAACAGGAAATTCAAACGATGAATTAGAATGATAATTATACTTCGAGCAAACCGGTTTTGATCTGTGAATTGAGGTCGAAAAATGCGACCTTCAGTTGCTCATGGTGAGAAATTATTCGAGAGAACTTGATTCGAACATTCGCGATTTGAGGAGACCTCGATCGGTGCATTGTTGATTTAGCGGGAAAACCTTGCGCGGGCATGTTTTGTGTGTTTATTTAACAACTGAACTTTTTTGGAACGGGCCGTTAGGAAAAAATATCGTCGGTTGTATTTATACCAGAAGGTTCAGCTGAGCTGCTTTCCAGCAATTGTAGCTTTTCCTTTTTTCCTATTTTTTATTTTCATATGTGGAATAAGGGCTTCTTCGATTTGGACTCGGCCCAGTACTTTTATATCAGTCCAATGATTTATGTTTGGCCCAAAATATTTGTTTAATTATTCATGAAATTGTATGAATTATTTTTAGGGAAAAAATAGAGTTTTTTTTTTTGGGAGGAGAAGAAGAAATAATAGAGTTTAAAGTTTCCAATGAAAACTAAGGTAAATGCACTTTATAAGTTTTGAGAAAAATCTTTCTCAAGCTAGGCAGAAGTAATCACATTTATTACTTATGTATGATGTCCCATGTGCATGTTCGGAACGCGACACATGAATCTGGGAGCACCAATGACTTTGGCAACCGAACTCGTTATGTCAAAAGAAATATATTGGGATGATAGTGAATGATTAACTGACCTTATATATTAGTCAAATTTTTAATTTTTATTCCATATGAGACTTTTTCCTACATTGATGTATAAGTTATGAGTTGGAATTAATGATGTTTTGAAAAAAAATGGATTGGATTGTATTTTCTTTTATTTTCAAATCTTTTATATTTTTCTTGCCTTTTTGGACACACATACATACTCATATACCACTTTCATCCAAAAAGATCGATCCACAAAAAAAACCTCAAATAAATCCCCAGCAGCAGCTGCCCACAAAAGCGACCGTGTTTTTATCTTCCTCTCTTTGCTCACAAGCAGTCAGAAGAAACAAAAATGGAGGCAGCAGCCCCTCAAGAACCCCATCTTCTCAACAAAGAAGCCTTCCGTCAAGCCGTTGTTAACACTCTCGAGCGCCGTCTTTTTTACATCCCTTCTTTCAATATCTATGGTGGTGTTGCTGGTCTTTACGATTATGGCCCTCCTGGTTGCTCCGTTAAGTCCAATGTTCTCGCTTTCTGGCGTCAGGTCAGACCTCAGTTCTTGATTATTTGAAATTGGGGTTCTTTTTATCTCAATTGTCGTGTGATTTGGATCTTTATTTACTTTTGTTTGTTGGGATCTGGGTTTTAAAGGGAGAGGGTTTAAAGGTGAATAGTGAAATGTGGAATATTTGGGCTGATTGGGTGCTAATTTGGATATTTGTATTTTAAAATTTTATTTAAAGCTTTGCTTCTTGAACTATATTGATTATGATTTTAAGGTATAATATGCATGTACTGAGATATTGAATGGAAGTTAGTTCGTATTATGTCCGAATTTTGTCAAGGAAGACTAGCGTCGTTGACTTAGCACTTGTGTCACTTGTGTCTAAGAAGAATAGGTTTTGGGTTTGACACCCCTGCTCCGATCATAATAATTAGGAAAAAAAGTTTGAATTTTGGCTAATGGGTTTATTTGGCTGACTTAGTTTTATTTGTTTGGTGATACAGCATTTTGTTCTTGAAGAGAACATGCTGGAAGTTGATTGTCCTTGCGTAACGCCTGAGGTGGTACTGAAGGCATCTGGTCATGTTGATAAGTTTACTGACCTTATGGTGAAAGATGAAAAGACGGGCACTTGTTATCGTGCTGATCACTTGGTCAAGGATTTTTGCAAAGAGAAGCTTGAGAAAGAACCGAATCTTAGTGAAGAGAAGGCAGCTGAATTCAAGCACGTTCTTGCTGTGTTGGATGACCTTTCTTCTGAAGAGCTTGGTGCAAAGATTAAAGGTTATGGTATTACTGCTCCTGATACCAAGAATCCTCTGTCTGATCCCTACCCTTTCAATCTGATGTTTCAGACCTCTATTGGCCCATCTGGAACAAGCACGGGGTAAGAGTACGTTGAGTATCGCTTTTGCGGGAATTTAATTGTTTGAAGGGAAGAGGAAGTAAAAGGAAAAAAAATAGTTTTAGATCATTTTCTTTTGATTGGTTTGAGGATCTTCTTTTTAAATTTCCTGCACATTCATCCTTCTTATGAAATTCTATTACTGCAGTTACATGCGCCCCGAAACAGCTCAAGGCATCTTTGTGAACTTCAAGGACTTATACTACTACAATGGGAGCAAGCTTCCTTTTGGAGCTGCACAAATTGGTCAAGCTTTTAGGAATGAGGTCAGAAATCTTGTAACTTCTGCTTTACTTATTTGTTGCATTAGTCTTTTATTGGCTTTATAGTTGAACTTGACGAACAAAGCCTTCCTAAAATGGCAATACTTTTCCCAAAAGTTCACTTTATGAGCAGGAGACCTGTCAAGCATTTTGGTGAAACTTATTTAAATGGATGATGGGAATCTCCTGGAAACCTGCATGTGTTTGATTAAAATTTATGGGAAACCTTTTGGAACTTTTGGGAAATTTATGTTGATTTACCTTGCATTTTTTGGGTTTCTCCATTAATTTATGGATATATTTTCATATAGGTCTACAGGGGTTACTGTCTTGTTTCCCCGAACTTTCAACTAAGTTTCTCTTGAAGTTTCTATATGATTCTTAACTTTCTTCTACTCAATATCCAGATAGCATTTCCTGCTTCAGCTTTCTTTTGTGTTTCCGGCTTTTTCCAGGAAATTGTGGATTTTAATTATTCTTTTGCATGCAATGTACTCCATGTCAGCTTCAAAGAAAAGAAAAGAAAAGAGACTTGTACTATTGTTGGTAAACAGCGTTTTCTGCCCAGTTAAAGCAATAGAGATGAAAGGCTAACTTGTCCAGAATGCGAAACATACAGGAATTGACATATACAAAAATTACTCCTTTTCTGTTTAAAATTTGCATGAGATCAAAATGAGGGAATGAGTTGTCTATTTTGTAACTCATGTTTGAAGAATAGTCCTTTTGTAGTGTATCTTTCCTATGTCTTTCGTTGCAATAATCAGCTTGTCCTGTATATTAAACTCCCTCCATTCCTAAATATAAGACTCTTTAAACAATTTCAGAAAATTAAAGAACTTGTCATTTTACACCAAAAGTTCCAATATTACCCCTCTCTCACTTCTACAACATAAGAAAAAAAGGAAAAATTAGGGATGGCAGAGGCAACAAATAAAAGAAATGTCGAGGGTATAATTGGAATAAATTGTTGATAACTAATAAAAGAGTATTAAACGACAATTAATTTGGATACCTATAAATCTCCTAAACGACAATTAAATGGGAATGGAGGGAGTATTATCTAATCATATCATAATTTGAACAAAAAATATGCAGATCTCTCCTCGCCAAGGTCTTCTTAGAGTCCGTGAGTTCACACTTGCTGAAATTGAACACTTCGTGGATCCCGAGGACAAGTCTCATCCAAAATTTAATGAAGTTGCAAAGTTGGAGTTTCTGATGTTCCCAAGGGAAGATCAGGTATCGGGAAAATCAGCAAGAAGAATACCTCTTAGCCAAGCTGTTGCTCAGGTTGGTTTGATGGTTACTAAGATTGCACCTTCCTCCTTGCCCCTTCTTCAGCTTTGTGTGTGTATTTGTAAACGTTTGTGTGTAAAATAAAGCTTAAGCGTTTAATTTACCCTGTATTTATTATGGCAATTTTTTTTCTTTCACTCAGGGGACTGTAAACAATGAAACATTAGGGTATTTCATCGGGAGAGTTTATCTGTTCTTAACTCACCTTGGTATCGATAAAGACCGACTGCGGTTCCGCCAACATTTGGCAAACGAGATGGCGCATTATGCTGCAGACTGTTGGGATGCTGAAATTGAGTGCACTCATGGGTGGATCGAATGTGTTGGTATTGCTGATAGATCTGCGTATGATTTGAAAGCTCATACGGTGTGTATCCTTCCAAATTTAATGTTTATATTATTTCCACCTTATACGATCTTCCTTGCATCCTTTGATTCACCTCTTTCTATTGGATCCTTCATTAGGAATGAACAAGTTATTTACCTTTTTCTCCCTATAAAACTCTTGTTAGGAGCAGCAATTCTGTCCAGTTCATTGGCGGTATCCCCTATTGTTAAAATTTGATATATGTTGCTTTACATTTTGCAGGAGAAAAGTGGTGTATCCCTTGTTGCAGCTGAAAAATATCCACAACCTAGAGAAGTGGAGGCATGCGCTCTCTCTCTCTCTCTCTCTCTCTCTCTCGTGCATGCAGCACGAACATAGACACACACATACACATTGATTGATTATGTAACCATCTTGGTAATTACAATATGTTATTTCAGAAACTTGTCATAACCCCAGTTAAGAAGGAGCTTGGCCTCGCCTTCAAGGGTAGCCAGAAGAAGGTGGTCGAAGCCCTGGAGGTATACATATTCTCCTTATTTAACTTGTAATGTCAGATGCGCTCTCTCTCTCTCTCTCTCTCTCTCTCTCCATACTGACTAAAGGTGCTTCTTTGCTGTGTTTGTCTCTGCATGCGCATTTTCATTTTATTATGGTGCGTTAGAAAGTGTAGACTTTGCACCACAGAAAGCAGATATTGTTTTTCCTAGTCATATTGGTCTATCATAATTATCTTTTAGCTATGATTGCTCAGTCATAGGGCGGCGGGGAAAGAGGGTTTAGTGATCTTTCCTTCTTCAGGACTGGCTATTTTAGAACCTCTATAAAAATAAATATTTTCTCGTTAACAGCTAATTAAGTACATTATTTAGAATTGGGCCTAAATGTAGCCATATGGACATAAATTAAGGGTATAATTATGCGAATTTGTCTTTGCATCAGGCTATGGGGGAAAAAGAAGCTATGGAATTGAAATCAACCTTAGAGTCCAAAGGAGAAGCAGAGTTTCATGTTTGCACTCTTGACAAGGTTGTCACCATTAAACAGAATATGGTGGCAATCTCCAAGGAGAAAAAGAAGGAACACCAGAGGGTTTTCACGCCATCAGTCATTGAACCTTCGTTTGGTATTGGAAGGATAATATATTGTCTTTACGAACATTCCTTCTATACCAGAGCAAGTAAAGATGGGGATGAACAACTGAATGTGTTCGGGTTTCCCCCATTGGTTGCACCAATCAAGTGCACTGTGTTTCCGTTGGTTCAGAACCAACAATTTGAAGAAGGAGCCAAAAAGATAGCAAAATCATTGATTGCCGCTGGGATATCATATAAAATTGATATAACAGGTACCCTCTCCTTTATCGCAATTAAAAAATATATGAGATTATCTTTTCATTTATGAGTGCATAAGCGTTTCATTCAAGTCACTATCTGCTTGGAGAAATAAATTTGATTATGTGGTTTGTATTTGGCCGCCTTTCTTGATATCCTGATACTTTTTCTCCAGTTTTTATGTCCATGTAATAGGATACACTGCATACTGTGGTTATTTTGACATGTAAAAGTATTTCTAATCGGGAACGTCTTTAAATTGTTAACATGTTTAGTTGCTAGCTGCTATTTCTGGACTGGAGTGGGTTGTGTCAGTTTAGAGAACTATGATAATAGTTAGTAACTACAAATCGGTCATTTAGAGTGTGTTACAGGTGGATTCAGAGAGGAAGGTGGCAACCCCCATCGCTCCTTTCAGTCCCCTCTCAGAAAAACCGAAGAGGAAGAACAAACTATTTTTAATTCTCTCATGGTTTCTCTTTTGCACAATCTGTTACAGGTACATCTATAGGCAAGCGATACGCTAGAACAGATGAACTCGGGGTTCCCTTTGCGATAACCGTTGATTCTGCAACCTCAGTGACAGTGCGGGAGAGGGATAGTAAACAGCAGATTCGGGTGAATATAGATGAAGTGGCTTCCGTAATTAAGGAGGTGATGGATGGTCTAAACACATGGCCTGATTTATTATGGAAATATCCTACCCATTCATCCTGAGTTTGATGGGTTTAGTTGAGTACTTTCACTAGTCTTTCTTTGACTCATACCAACATTGTTATGAACAATGGGATACATCATATTAGTGTGGTATCACTATAGTGTTTGATTTTGAACTTTTTTTTTTGTATGAGTTTCAAATATGAAAACTATAACAATATTCCCAACTCTTGGTCGAATTGTATTTTTTCATGAAGTAGAAATATAAAATGGGGTTCTCTTTCCCTATAACAGGAATCAATGAGGAAAACACAACTTCTCGAGAAAGAGAAATGGTTGCGAATACCTGGAATTATCATCTACTACTAAACGTATCTCAAGGAGCTCTGTCAAAGGGCTTGGTGTCATTGTAACAAACATCCCAAACAGCTTCCATAGCATCTTTACTAGCTGCCTCAGAACAGTAAGGGTTGTTTATGCGCGACTTCATTACTCTACGTCTCACGCACTCCTGCTTATAATGGCAATCACCACTAAGATGGCCAGCACGAATCTCGCTACAAGCGTGATGTTCACAATTAGCCCAGTCAAGTTTGCAGCACGGCAATCATCATATGCATGAATAAGCTCATCTGGAATCTTCAAGTGATTACTGCATACTATTATTCCTTCACCACAAGTATATCCACCACTGGCCGGACAGCCCTTATGAAATTTTCCCCAAAGGTACACCCTGCTTTCTCCATATTCTCTATCAAAAACTTCACCATGGGTGTTCTCCGGCTCCTTCCTTGGCATTCATCTACTGCCATGCCACTGCCGCTGCTAGCAGTTGCTTTTGTACTAGGCTCCTTTTTCAATTTCATCTACTGCGGCTCGGGACAACTACGGGGGAGTTCGTACCGACTTGGTGTGACTCCCCCAAGCCAGGCCGAATCACCGGCGAGCCAATGAAATCCGTTTACAAAAAAAAAAGAAGCAAAATACTGAAAATGGCTTCATTCTTCTATATCTACTATATATATAAAAAAAAATCAATAACCGATGGAAATCAGGAGAACATTCTTCAAATTACTTAGAGAAATATCAAATAATTGTTCAGAAAAACTAATTGAGGTATTCCTATAAAAATCAAACAATTACATTGTTTTCATTAGAAATCCTTACTTTTTTTTCTCTGTTGTTCTGGTAAAACCCTTCGTTAAAAATGTTTCATCAATTGTAACAGAGAAGAAGAGAGAAAACAGAGGGTTTGGCGGGCAGACCCAATCCACTAGCTTGGATCAGAAAGAACAATTATGATCTAGGCCCAGGTGGGAGAAATTGGCCCATAATGACTTGGACCAAGATAAATTGATATACATATTTGGTTCCAAGGAAAGAAAAAATGCACCCCACAAACTACCCCTCCAGTCTCAGGGAAAGAAGGCAAGGTCAGTGGATCGATTTCCTTTTACGTATGAAGCTGCTATTTTGTCTCACTTTATTTTTTTGTAAGTTGACTTGTGTGAACGAATATTAGTAAAATATAATCTCTCGAAGGTCACATTCAGCTAGGTGTTAATCACGATCGTGTCAGTTAAACTATTAACACGAGATCAAATTATTTTCTTAAGTTAGAATGATTTTTACGGGAGTGTAGCCATAATTACAACAACTCCTTCGTACAAGATATGGATCAGGTGACCCTTCAGTTGGTCTTTTAGGAGAACTCAATGTCAAAACTTTTTATTATTATGTTCAGTATCAAACTCCATCCTTACTCCATCAACAAAAAAATTCACCATATAGCACATCCATTGTACACCCTCCTCATCCACCTTCCTCTCAGCCACTCTCTTTCAATATGATGGACCAAGCTTCCAGTTCCTGTAACACTATATTTCCACATTGGGTACTTTTGAAAAAGAGAAAAATAAGCATGTATGGAAGATCACAAATCCCACAGCAGTTGATGACAATGGACGACAAAAAACAGTTTCTGTTGCAGAAGCAACCCTCAATTGGCAAGCAGAAAATGCGGTTGCACAAAACCAAGCCCTCCAAAGAATCATTAGTAACTAAGAAACCTTCACAGAACATGTGTCCAAACACAATTCCGAATTCTAACATACGCAACAAAGTTGAGGCTTTTCACAAACAACTATCTAACTAAATACACAGCAAAATGGTCCCCAGAGATGTCCAAATTACTCTCAGAAGAAGAGTTTTTACAACATCAACTCAGATTCCTCGAACTGCCTCAAATAGGTAGATTTGACCCATTCGGTTGGGAAGATGACGACATTTAAGAACCCCTAATTTCAGTTGGGAGATAAAGATGGAACAATAGATGATGAATTTGATTACAACAAAATGGTTCCCAGGACAAAACTGCAATAGTATGTCGAACTACACATAAAAATGGCAAAAAAAATCTTGCGGGGCGAAACTGATAAAATATTCTGATCTACATATAAAATTTACTACACCTAGTAGTATATTTAAAAATCTCGGGGAGGAAGGGCGACGGCTCCCTCCCGCCCCCCATCTGTCTTTGTC